>PVIW01008436.1:0-61264 GCA_004026585.1 Noctilio leporinus
AACTAGAATAAGACAGGTTAAGAAAGCTGAAACAGTAAGGGAAATGGACATAAGAATAATCTGAATTGGGACAGTGAAACATTAGTCCTAGATGCTTCTGATATCTGAGTGTCTCAAATCACATTGTTTCTCTTTTTTTATCTCCCCCAGTGTTCTCACTGAAATCTCAAAGCATTATTCTCATAGAACTAAATAATAGTTATCATTTTGTTAGGATTCAAAATTTCAATCCAGTAGCCATCAGGATCTTGAATAAATGCCAGGCCTTTCATTTTACCTGTAAAATGAAAGGATTTTCATTATTAAAAAGGCTTTTTAAAAAACCTGAAATATTTAGGTGGGTGGGGAAGAGGACAGAGGGGAGCAAAAAGGGGATGGATATAATACAACAATAAAATTAAATTAAAAAAAAAAACACCTGAAATATTTAAAATATGTTTTACTACTTCAAATTTTAATTTGCACTTCAATAGGTAATTATTTTGTTTATAGTTTTAATTGTAAAAAATCCTGTTGCCCAAATGCACATTTCTCTAAATGACTAATAATCTATCTTCTGATATCCAGTCCAGATGGAGGCATAGGGAACTTTTTTTTTTGGGGGGGGGGGGGGGTGCTAGATAATACCTGAGAAAGTGAAAGCTGGTGGCCAATGAGAGAATGTGGTAGGGTGGAAGGGTAGGTAAGGGAGCCCAAGTCTTTGATGGCTCCCCATATCCAGTGCCTAGTCTCTTATGAAGTCACCCTAGTTGCTGTCTTCCATTTCCCTAAAATAATTCTTCCAATAATTTTCCTTCTTTCTTTAAGTTAGTTGAAATAGGTGTCTTCAAAGTTACTTCCAACCAGTACCAATAGAACAGTGCCCTCTTTGTGAGTGCTTAGTAAATATTCTGTAACTAAACAGAGGCCTAAAGAAAACAAGTAGCATACTCACCATCATCAGGTTTCTTCACAAATTTGACTCCTAGTTCTTCAAATCTTTTACAAGCACCGTGTACATCAGGAACAGCAATTCCAATATGACCTTAGGTGACCACCCACCAAAACGAGGCAGAGAGAAGAAAGGAATTATTACAACAGGGTAGTGGCTTCCAAAACTGGTATATTTCAATACATAAGGCATCCCAAACACAGACGGAATCAAGTAGGTTCAAAAACTGTAATATACAGTGTGGGGCAAAAGTAGGTTTACAGTTGTTAACATGGAAAATAATAAAATTAGAATAAACTCTGATTTGTGTACTTGCAATTATAAACCTACTGTTGCCCCACCCTGTATTAAAGAACAAGGATCTAAGTCTAAATGACTAGTATAATAAATTAATTAGTTGCTCTGAATTATAGATTTAAAATAAGACCTAATATTGGCTCATAGTCCAGTCTATTCAGAATAACATAATCAAAAGAGTAATCATTTACTCATACTTAAAAGGTTTAAGGTTGAGCTCTGGCTCAACCTGGCACAGTGGATTTGCGCCAGCCTGCAAACCCAAAGGTCACTGGTTGGATTCCCAGCCAGGGCACATAACCAGGTTGCAAGCCAGGTCTCTAGCCAGGTCCGTGGCTGGAGGCAGATGAAAGGCAACCATACATTGATGTCTCTCTCCTTCTCTCACTACCCTCTCTCTAAAAATAATAAATAAAATCTTAAGGGAAAAAAAACAACAAAAAAAAGGTTTAAGGTTGACATTGACCAGTTAGTGGCCAATTTAAGCCTGTATCTTATCTTGATGAGAGGTTTTAGGTCAAGCAGAAGTGTTTGCTAGCAAACATCAAGATTATTATTAACCATAGTTTTAATTTTTTTTTAAATTTTATTGTTGTTGTATTACATCCATCCCCTTTTTGCTCCCCTCTGTCCCCCTCCCCACCCACCCATTCCCCCCAAAGTCAACCCCACCTGTTGTCCGTGTTAATTTTTTTAAGTTACAAAGTCAACTTATAGATTTGTAACTTATAGTCAACTTATAGATTTTTATATGAAATTTAACATATAGATTGACAAGTAAAATCACTGTGAAAGAGTAGACATAAAGTTTAGACTGAGATTTTGAAATTAAACAACTCTTTAATAAAATTATTTATGCAAGTAAAAATAATGATTAATTATACTTAATGTTTTACAATTGTTACAATCATAAATAGGTACACAATGCAAAAAGCACACAAATCCATATATATTACATACAAATAGAGAAACATACCAAATCCTCTAGGGTCTGAATTGCCACTGTGGTAACTCTGGGTCTCATCATCTTCAGTACCCCAATTGCTATATAAGAACGGAAAACATGATTACAAGTGACCTGCAGAACAGATATTCTGAAAAGAAAGTTGCAACAATTTGTCCTTAAAATCTTTTATCTATCTATCTATCGAACATCTGTCCAGAAAAAAGTCCCACCACTGTTAATACAAAGAGAACAGTTTGCATGACATGGATGTAACCTGGCAACCAAGGAGAGTGGACTGGAATGCACATATGTGAACAATGATGACTTCACTGTACTAGTCAGTGGGGGTGGTAGATGCTACTGAAGGAGCATATGTACTGCATGGCCATCACATTCAAAATGACTGAGTGAGGACAGCATCAAATCTGCATTAAATTTTGTGTTAAACTTGAACATTTTTTGCTACATTTTATTGATTACACTGTTACAGTTGTCCCAAATTCTTTTCCCTTTGCTCCCCTCCATCCAATCCTCCCATTCCCTCCCAAGTCCCACTCCCCGTTAGTTCATGTCCATGGGTTGCACATACAAGTTGTCTGCTTTCACCCTTTCCTCTATTATTCTTAACTTCCCCCTTCCTATCTTGTACCTACCAACTATGTTTCGTAATCCCTGCACCATTTTCCCATTTTGCCCCTTTCCCCCTCCCAGCTGATAACCCTCCCAATATTCCCCATACCTATATTTCTGGTTCTATTCTGGTTGTTTGCTTGGTTTGTTTTTATTTTCCTTCTTTTTCATTTTTCAGGTTCTGTTGTTGATAGTTGTGAGTTTGTTGTCACTTTAATGTTCATAGTTTTTATCTTCTTTTTCTTAAGTCCCTTTAACATTTCATATAACAAGGGCTTGGTGATGATGAACTCCTTTAGCTTTACCTTGTCTGGGAAGCACTTTATCTGCCCTTCCATTCTGAATGATAGCTTTGCTGGATAGACCTACAATCTTGGTTGTAGGTCCTTGTTTTTCATCCCTTTGAATATTTCTTGCCAGGCCCTTCTTGCCTGCAAAGTTTCTTTTGAGAAATCAGCTGATAATCTTACTGGAATTCCTTTATATATACACTCTTCTCTTGCTGCTTTTAAGATTCTCACATTATCTTTAACCTTTGGAATTTTAATTATGATGTGCCTTGGTGCGGTTCGATTTGGATCTAGCTTGTTTGGGGTTCTCTGTGCTTCCCGGACTTGTATATCTATTTCCTTCATCAAATTTGGGAGGTTTTCCTTTATTATTTTTTCACACAAGTTTTCAATTTATTGTTCTTTCCCTCCTCTTTTTAGCATTCCTATGTTTTGGATGTTGGTACATTTAAAGTCGTCCCAGAGGTTCTTAAGTCTATCCTCATTTTTTCAATTCTTACTTCTTCATTCTGTATTGGTTGACTGTTATTTCTTCCTTACGTTTCATATTATTGATTTGAACCCCATTTTCCTTCCCTTCACCATTGGTTTTGTAAGTATTTTCCTGTGTTTCACTAGGCCTAGTCTTCAATTTTCCCTTATATGTTTACAGTACTCAAACATATCTCTCAAGTCTGTGAACATCTTTATTATCAGTGTTTTAAACTGCATCTGTCAGGCTGTCGATCTGTCCATCTGTCATGCTGGTTACTTCTCTGATGCTTAGTTTGGCCACTGGGACCTTGATTTGTGCCCTTTTTAGAGTCATATTTCTCTGTCTATGCATCTAGACAGGCTCCTGTGTTTGCCTGTGTCTCAGGTAGAGCTGTCATACCTGTTAGTTGTAAGGGGTGGAGTCTTAGATATTTGTCAATGCTGGGCCACCCTTTTTACCAAGTAGTGACGCTGTATGTGGGCCTGGGAGGGATCTATGCCGCTTGCTCAGCACTCGCCCCTCCCCTTTTCCAGGCACTTCCCCAGCTTCCCATATGAGGCTAGCTCCCCTCTAGTTCCACGGTTCCCAGAATGGGTGAGTCTATGGACGTTTCAGGGCTGTGGGAGCCTCTAAACAAATGAACTCTTCCCGATAGCTCTTCTGCCCCAACCCTCACTGGTTTTCACAGTCAGAAAAAGAAATGTGGCTTTTTAATTTTTCTCCCCTCAAAGTTGGAACACTGAGTAGCTTGATCTGGCCTGCTGACAGGAGCATTCAATAAGTAGTGCCCCTGCTGTGATTTTTCTTTTTGCCAGCTGATCCCTGCTGCTTTCACACCTGTGCCGCCAACTCGTGCACCTCGCCAAGAGCACCAGTAATCCGTTCACCTAACTGCTTCCTCTGTGTGTGTCCCAGCTCTGCCCTTACTACCTGTCTGAATGAATCTTTCTTCTATCTTTTGTTTGTTGGACTTCCATGCAGTTCTATGTTCAGAAAATTCTGGATGTCTTTAGTTTTGAGGTAGATGTATTGTTTTTGGTTGTGGGAGGAGACACAGCATGACTATCTATGCTTCCATCTCGGATCTCCCTCAAATAATCTAAGCTTGAACATTCTTACACGGAAGCTATTCAGACAATTCAGAACGCTGCACCTATGGACGACTAGTGGTTGGCAGCTTCATCACAGCATGTCCACTCATGCATCTCATCATGCAGAATATTTTGGCAAAACATCAAATCACACAGGTGACTCAGCTCCCCTAGAGCCCAGAATTGGTGCCCTGTGACTTCTCACTTTTCCCAAAACTAAAATCACCTTTGAAAGGGAAGAGATTTCAGACCATCAAAGAGATTCAGGAAAATACAATGGGGCAGCTGACAGCAACTCGGGAGAACTGTGTGAGGTCCCAAGGTGCTTACTCTCAAGGGGACTGAGATGTCATTGTCCTATGTACAATGCTTCTTATATCTTGTATCTTCTGTAAATGTCTCTATTTTTCATATTACATGGCCAGATAACTTATGCACTGACCTTGGATACTATATATGTATATATACACATATATGTATATATGTATACTTAATACATATGTGTGTGCTGCTTAATGCACTGGGTTTAATCTCTGCTATTGTAAATATTAAGTTTTCAACTACAAAAAGGGCAAATGAGCAAAATAAGCAAAGTATGATTTTAACTAGACTAAGGAAACTAAACCAGGCATCTATAATAATAAAAGCCATTATCATTTATTGTGCTGAATACATTCTATTTCAATAAACCCTTACAACAGCTACATGGGCTGTATCTTAGTATCTCCATTTTATAGATTAAGGTTCTCACTTATGGAGGTATTATAACTAGTTCAGAGTCCCGGAGCTACTGTCAGAATCAAGACTCATGTCTAGGTCTCTCTGATTCCAGAGCTGTTTTGATTCTGGTGACAGATGAAATCATACACCCTGAAATGAATGCTGTTTATTGGTTGTTAAAGAATGCACAAAAACAACATAATGCATAAAAAGAAGGGGAATACCTATTTCAACGCTTTATAAAGACCTATCTGTTAGCTATACTTTGGCAAATATCTTGCCATTTCACTCTGAGATTATCTAATAAGCAAATGATTTCACTTGCCCTACCTATGCCACAAGAACAATACAAAGACCAAAAGCTCCATGAAAAATACTTACTCAAACATATTGTTACCAATGCAAAGTGATTATGTAGATCAGGTTCAAATTAAGCGGGTAAAGGAAAAAAGTATATATAAAAAAAAGCCACGCTTTTAAAAAATGTGAACTATAAAAAAATAAAAACTTATACTCACTGTGTTAGTTCAAGTGTAGCTTTTCTGGAGAATACCCATGCTACTTTTTCATCTTTTTCTTTTGGGATATCATTTTTATCCTCATAAGCCAAGAAATAGAGTGAAAACTTCATGGTGGGAAAATCTATTTTTTGAAGTAGCCTGAAATTAAACAAGCCTGAATCAGTTAACAACAAGAAAGACTGATTCACACTACAATCAACATAATAATACTCAAGTTCCACTAAGTTCAACATAATAATATTCAAGTTCTACCTATGTGTGAGGCCAGGTTAATAGGAAAAATAGGGGAAACCAATGAAAAAGGTCTCATTTTTTAAAAACCTATCACCTGTAATATCAGTGAGATTTAAAAATCTTTTAAAAACAAACTTGTAATTAATCAATTCTCCAAATATCATAAATTCTTCAAATATGAAACTTAGCTATAATTATGGTACTTGTTTATAAATGGCACAAAGATATCTTCAAAAGAAAATTTTATAATTAGTGAAAAATATAATGCATTGCTATATTATCCTTTCAGATATGTAACATTTAGTTAAATAAAACAGATGTACTGAAAGTATGTAACTGTCTAACTGCTAACCTAGACATCTGAAACTAATACAAAATAATACTGAATGTAAACTGTAATTGAAAAATAAAATTTGAATTAAAGAAGTAAATAAATGAATAAATGTACTGCATTCTTACTAAGCCAAAACTCAAAAAAAAAAAAAAAAAAAATTGAGGATATGTGGTAAGAGAGAAAAAGGGCAGATTACTATCACAGAAAATGTGAACATCAACAATAAAGTGGTTAACAGTATCAAATACTGCAGAAGGGACTGAGAACAGGTCACTAGATATGGAAAGGTCCTGTGAGGGCAGTTCTGGAAGTACAGTGCAGCAGGACCTAGACTGTCCTGGACTAGGAGAGAATGGGAGGTGAGCAGGACAAATAACAAGTGTGGCCTACCTTCAAAGATGGTGGGTAAAGTTGGGAAGGAAGAGAGAGCAAAGGGTAAGAATCATCCTAGAATAGAGAAGACTTAAGCATTTTTGTTGGTGGAGAAGAAAGAGTCAGTGGAAAGGAGAGACTAAGATGAAAAGAGTGAATGAATTACTAATCCAGAGGTTTTAAAAAACAATTAAAATTATGGCTTATAAAGTGAGTGTAGAGTGTAAAATTATTTTGCATGGAGTTTAGAATGAGGATACATACACATACATTCCAATTTTCTTAGGTTATTGAGGATTAAATGCTCCAAGACAACCTCACTTATCATCAATAAGAGGGCATGACTGAAGCACAGCAAACGAAAAGTTTCTAGAGTTCTGTTCCAAATCTTTTACTTATCACAGCTATGTAATATGCCTTGGCCCATTAAGATCTATGCATTGACTTATCACAAATAAAATTTATTCTATCTAATCGGTTTATAATAAAATAGCAAACACCTCAAATAACCCAATCATGAAAAGCTATCTCTGTAACTAAAGCAGACTGCGCAAGGCATCCTGACCAATCAGATGGGAAATGCAGTACATGACCCTGTGGAAACTTGCTTTTCTCAGCACAGCCTATCTTTTAGTTCAATGTCAAGCCCCCTACTTAGGGGCTCTTTAAAAACAAGGTCAACATTGGAGTCAATCAGAACTGGCTTCAAATTTGGGGCCAATAACTTTAAGTTTTGGTTTTTCCTTATAGGCCTTCTCTGAAGATGGAATGAAATAGCATATAAAATGTCTACAAATGGCAAGTGTGCAATTAGTTTGTTTTCACTCTGTCCTTTAAATATGCCATAAATACATACAAAATACTTTTTAAAAAAATTACAAGAAATTGTTTACAGCTATTATCTTTGGGTAGAAAAACTGGGAGAGGGAGGTCATTACTGTTCATTATGTATTTTTCTGAATTCGCTGGATTTTCTAAACATAGACATATACTGTATTACCTAATTTTTTCTCGCAATGTCAATGTAAGTTATCTAGATAGTAAATTAAAAATCATTTTAGGGGAACTACAAAGAACTCCAGGAAAGCTACAAGGAATTTACTGAGAACTTCACCAGCATTAAAAAGGACACAGAAACTATCAATAAGAGTCAGGAAGAAATGAAGAATACCATTTCTGAATTGAAGAACACAGTAGAAGAAATCAAAAGCAGGCTAGAGAAAGCAGAGGATTGGATCATTGAACTGGAGATCAATGTCGAAAAAAATTCCCAGGCAGTGCAATAAAATGAAAAAAGATTGAAAAAGAATGAAGAGGTTTTAAGAGAGCTTCAGGACAACATGAAAAGTAATAACATCTGTATCATAGGGATACCAGAAGGAGAAGAGGAGAAGCAAGGGATAGAAAACCTCTTTGAAAAAGTAATGACAGAAAACTTCCCTAACTTGAGGAGAGAAAATGTCATGCAAACTCAGGAAGCACAGAGGGTCCCAAGGAAGATGAACCCAAACAGGCCCACTCCAAGACACATCATCATGAAAATGGCAAATGTCAACGACAAGGAGAGAATCCTAAAAGCAGCAAAAGAGAAACAGCTAATAACATACAAGGGGGCTCCCATAAGGTTATCAGCTGATTTCTCCACAGAAACACAACAAGCCAGAAGGGAATGGCAAAAAATATTTCAAGCAATGAAAAACAAAGGCTTGCAACCAAGAATACTCTAACCAGCAAGGCTGTCATTCAAAATGGAAGGCGAGCCCTGGCTGGTGGTTCACGCTGGCCTGCGAACCCAAAGGTCGCAGGTTCGATTCCCCAGCCAGGGCACATAACCAGGTTGCAAACCAGGTCTCCAGTCAGGTCTGTGGCTGGAGGCAGGTGAAACGCAACCATACATTGATTCTCTCCCTCTCTGCCTCTCTCCCTTCCCCTCTTTCTAAAAATAATGAAATAAAAATCTTAAAAAAAAAAAAAAGGAAGGCGAAATAAGGAGCTTCCCAGACAAAAGGAGTCTAAAAGAATACATCTCCACCAAACCAGCACTGCAAGAGATGCTAAAGGGTCTGCTTTAGGAAGATGAAGAAACGGAGAGACAGACAGGAACACAGGTACAAAGGTAAATGGATTAAATGCACCAATCAAAAGACATAGGGCAGCTGAATGGATAAAAACCAACTTTAACTTATGAATGCTTTAAAGTGATCTTGTCACTATACCCGAAGAACCCTATGTACCCCAATTCAAACACCAATTCAAAAAAACCTATGTACCCCTCCCTATGTTCGTAGCAGCACTATTTACAATAGCCAAGTGCTGGAAACAGCCTAAGTGTCCATCAGTGGATGATTGGATCAAAAAACTTTGGTACATTTACACAATGGAATACTACACAGCAGAAAGGAAGAAGGAATTCCTACCCTTTGCAACAATATGGATGGAACTGGAAAGTATTATGCTTAGTGAAATAAGCCAGTCAGTGAAAGACAAATACCATATGATCTCACCCATCACAGGACAATAATGAACAAAACAAACAAACAAGTAAAACAGAACCAGATATATGAATATAATGAATAGACTATCAGTGGGCGTGTCAGGGGGGAAGAGGAGGCAAAGAAGGGGAGCAGTTTGGTCCAGGAACTAGTATGGAAGAACCATGGACATGGACAACAAGTGGGATTGACTTGTGGGTGTGTGTGGGGGGAGCGGGGAGGACAGAGGGGAGTAAAAAGGGGATGGATATAATACAATAAAATTAAATTTAAAAAGAAGAAAAAAATCATTTTATACTTTATATTAAACCCTCAAATCATGAAAAATAAACATACTTTAAGAATTACAAAATCCATGGATATTACTTGTTCAAAATAAAATCCACCACCTATACAAATGGGATAAATGGCCAGTTTTAGGTAAACTCATTCATTTTCTAAGTAATATGTCTTTATACCTATATTCTTTCTGAAGTAAACAAGAGGCTAAAAGTAGCTCTAACATCAAAAGGGTCTAGACATACTGGCAGCTCTCGGAGAAAAGGGAGCTGGAGAAAATACAGGTTTTGGTGTTGCTGCTCAGTCAGGCTGGCTGGGACAGATGGGAGGAACCTGACAGGAGCCCTGGCCGGCAAGCCTCGTCCCAGACTTTTGTGATGTATGAAGCAAACTTTAATGCATTTTAAAAAACAGATCTGAAAGCATTCACTACATTTGCAAAACTATGCATTTAAACATTATAGGCACCAATGAAGATTTTACTTACGTCATTCCAAGAACTCTAGTATAAAAATCCAAAGACTTCTTAGGATCCTTAATTCGCAGCATTGTCTGCTGCAACAGGAAATCCTAAGGAGAAACAGGATACATTCAACACCCCTAAGCTTTCTTTACCACCTGTTACCAACATTAATAGTGCTAACTGTCACAAGATGTAAACAGTCCAACATTACAACATAACATTTAAGGAGAAAACAACTGTCTCCTTGCCCACTATGGAAATCATCTAGAAACAGTTTTCACACCTACTACCTACAATTTGAGCTCTCAGCCCAAAAGTATATTCTGCGCACAAGGGTTGGGCAGGTCCAAAGTGCCAGGGAGTTTACACACCAGGAATGGCCCTCAATCAACAGATTCAAAAAACAAACAAAACAAAACAAAAAACCCCGGCTTCCCTGCCTCTCAGTGGGGCAATTCTGAGACGTGCCCCACCCAGTCTCTCAAAGGCTTCCCAGAAAGACGAATGCCCAAAATGCCCTCACTCTTACAGGCTTTTTATTGCCTATTTCCCACTCCATGGAGATTAATTTCACTACCTCCCAAATAAACTGCTGAGAACCAACCCCTATTTATCTCCAGTTGGCTTTCAGGTGACCTAATCTAAGACCGTGACATTACAGAGTCCAATACCATAAAATCTGTTGAATGAATGTCTAAATGCCCTACAGAACTATTTAATGGTAATCATAGCAAGAAGTTACTCAAGTCCTAAACTCCTAAATAACTAAAGGGGTAAAAATTTACTGTCTCTAACACCATTGTGAACCAGTTCAATTTACAAATTAGGAAATAAAAGGCCTGGTTTGACTGATAAAAGGATAGAGTATAACACCTCATAGAGTTAAAATTATTAGCATTAATAATTTGCTTAGGGGGCTTAACTTCATTAGGCACATTACTATGCGGTATTACCACCTACAGGTATTATGACCTTCACATTGTTGAGTGGAAATTTTATACAAAAGCTATCCCATGTCATAGGCTATTTTCTCATAATTGAATATGAAAATGAAACAAACTAAATACACTTCAATATACTTTATTTATACATATTGTATTGAAATGAAATATTGTACGTATATTCTATATAACCTTTTTTTTAAAGATTTTATTATTTTTAGAGAGAGGGGAAGGGAGAGAGGCAGAGAGGGAAAGAGAGTATGGTTGCCTTTCACCTGCCTCCAGCCACTGACCTGGCTGGAGACCTGGCTTGCAACCTGGTTACGTGCCCTGGCTGGGAATCGAACTGGTGACCTTTGGGTTCGCAGGCTGGTGCCTTATTCACTGCGCCATCAGCCAGGGCGATAGAACTTAAAAATAATTTTTTTGGTATGATAAACATGCAATGCTACACAACAGGTTTTGCAAATATATCCAGTTACGCTGCACTTTCCTTGTGAAGAGCATATTCTACACTTTCTAGTGGGATTCTTCTTTATGCCAGTGACTCTTTTCTCTAAAACATGGTCTTTTAGTTCTCCTGAAACCTGAAAGGTAAATCTTTGTAAGGAGCTCTTTTAGAGGTACCAGAAGAAGTGCCAGGTTCTGTGCTACATTCATTTGCATCAGCAATTATCCATTCCCTAGCAACTTTGAGTAGAAATTGTATCTCATTTCATTTTGTAAACTGTAGATAGAATAAATTTTGAATGCATTAAATAAGGCACACTTGATCAAAAAGTGTTAAATTTGTTATACCATTTTAAACTTTTTCATAAGATACTGTTGTTCGTCAAATACTGTCCTACTCACTCGACCCCTTTCATGAATTTGTTGTAATCTAGTATGCACATGGGCTTAACTATGTCAACCACAGAATTCCTCTTTCGCTTTCCAGTGGATGTCATACAAGCATCGTGAAGAGTTGAGATCATATGCACTAGTGTTTGGTCTTTCAACGTGATAAGAATGTGTCCTTTCCGTTAAAATGTCATTTCCCCTCTCCAAAGGGTCTTTAATTTTTCTTTTAGTTCTTTTGGCAAGCCACAGTTCTCCCTTATTGTACCACAGATCAGTGTTTTCTTTTCCAATAATATTTCAGCAGCAGGCACGCAGTTATAGTAATTTTGCTGGTAAACATGATTCTAAGAATAAAGATAATGCTCTAAGATGGAGAATATAGTTTCTTGTAGCTTTTTGCCTTCACTCGAATAGATTATGAAATTACAAATCTAGCCAGTCTCACACAAAACATTTTAAAATTCCATATTTTGTTAGTTTTGCCGTATTGTATGTTCTGAAGCTGATAAGCCCTCTGTATGGTATTATTGCTTCATCTAGGGATGACTCCTATTTAGGTCCATACAAAGACTGTATTTTTGTAATAAAGTAATCCAAAAAAGGCTAATTTTGTAAAATTTGCCTTCATTAGTTGTTACTTGTGAATTATCATTACGATGAAAAAAATTATGGATTTGCTCGAACCTCATTCTGGCCATAGTTTTAGGAAACATGGGCGCTTCAAGCAGAGTCCACTTCTCCACCATGATTTTTTGTTGTCCCATTAATACCAATAAACTGAGAAACTTCTTCATATTACCTGTGGTAACTTTCGTCCATGGTAGTTTTAATAGGTGTTTTACAAAGGTTTTCCATTTGGTGGTAGTATAAATTGGTTTGAGAAGTAATTAAAATTTTTAAAAATCATTATCAAAAAGTAAATCTATCACTTCCCTGATATTCTGTGGATGACTAAGTTCAACAGTTATACCAGAAAAATTTGTATAATCCTCCAAGGTTGATGTAATGTCATTTTCTGTCCTCTCTTCTTCAAAATTACTTTCACTATCAGATTCTATCACATTTTTTTTTTTTTTTTTTTTGCAGCTTTGGTGGTCTAATATCAGATTCATAACTACCTTCTAACAGACAATCATCTTCCATATCACTGCTACTTCAAAGTCACTAAGATAATTCATGAAAAATTCTTTGAATTTTTCATCACAATGTGCCATATTTGAAATATCGGTCAACAAATCATGGGTTAACAACATTTGGGCTTGATTTTTGTGACCAGTCAACAATGTGTTAATATCCCCACTAGATGAGAAACATACTAGGGGTGATTAAATTAATTGTCCCAACTTTTTGATTCTAAGTTCAGGTCTTTTTCTACCAGTTATCTTCCAGACCATGAGTTTGTGTTTCCTAACAAATTTTTATTCTTGTTATACCCAAGGATTTTAGGAGCCTTAAAATTCTGACCTCTCCTTTCACAGCCATACAAACACATCTCCCCTGTAACTCACATCACAAAATATATTTGACTCATTCAGCACCATCTGGAAATTAAATTTTATTTTGCTAAATTGTGACCAATGTCTACTTTTATTTTAAGCATTACAATTCTCACTTTAAAAAAACCCTAAAACTATCTTAATAAGCTGATCTTAATGAATGTATATTCTTCACTCACTGCCTATAATCACATGTAAGGCAGTTGGTTCTGAAGTTACATGTCTAGAATGTTTGAATTGCTTTTCTCAGTCAGGTGCTATATTCCTAAAAGTCTCAGCTTCAGCAAATAGCTGAAAGAGAGAAAAGCAGCTGCTGATACCCAAGCACTAGTCTGGCACTCACAATTAGGCCATGATTTCTCCCCCTGAACACACCTACAAAGCTGCTCTGCAACAGCAATGAAGAAAGACCAAAATAGCAGTAGAACCCATTCCACTGCACACTCTTGTTACAGCAGATTAAAACAAAGCACTGTGAACACTACGAAAATAGCAAATGCTAATATGAGTGACTGCTGCTTCTCTATCAATTACAACTTTGCTTGAGGAGGCCAGCTCCAGGCCAAAATGCAACTCTAACCACAGGCAATTAAGGTTGTAGCTGGCAGGCCTCACGGAGAACAGCCTGCCTGCCTCACACCAGAAGTGGTGCAGAGCCAATACTGCACTGCCATCTCCAGAGGGAGCCGCAAGCCAGGACTAAATTCTAAAATTGTTCCTGATTATTCCATCAAACACTAATTGCTGCTGTGATGAACTTGGCAGATGGAATTAAGGTTACTCATCAACTGACCTTAAAATAAGATTATCCTGGATTACCCAGATGGGTTCAATGTAATCTCAAGATGTTAAAAGCAGAAGAGAATGCAAAAGAGAGAGAGGTGGCAAAGAAGTTGGTAATAGAGAGAGAGGTGGCAGAAGAAGTCTCATTTCAGAGGTGAGAAGGATTCAATGTGCCATTGCTGTCTCAGAAATGTAGGGACACATGTGCAAGGAATTAAGGATGGACCTCAGCTGACAACCAGCACAGAAACTGGGACCTCAGTCATACAACTGAAAGGAACTGAACTCAGCCGGTAATCTGAAAGATTCTGGAAGGATTTTCCCCCAAAACCCCCAGTAAGGAAAGTAGCCCTGTCAATACCTTGATTTTAGCCTAGTGGGACCACGTGAAATTTCTAATTTACAGAACTTGGTAAATCTGTGTTGTTTTATGCCATTTATCGGCAATAGCAAACTAAAACACTTCAATGCAAGTCCATTAACTTGTTGAGGATGGGTTTGATCTATTACACAGGTTATTATAGTTATCGTTAAATTAATACAACTATTTGAAAAGTTAGTTACTACTGCATATAGAAAACTTCAGCTATCTACTTACCTGCCTTAAAAAATGTATAGAATTTAATCTTATTTAGATGATTCTAGGGCATCCCTAGATTACTGTTTTACAATGCAATACAAAAGCTACTATTAGCACAATTAATATTGCTTATCCTTATATTGAGAAGGTCCCCCACTTCTATTTTTATTTTACTTTTTAAGTGACTTTTTAGTCCCCTCCCTCACCACTAAGCTATCTGTTATTAATTCTATGAGCAAAACTCTTGGGCATACAGCGGAGCCTACAGCTAATTTCCCTAAACACTTGTCACCACCTGCCTACCAATGCCCTGATTCCAACTACTGTACCTCCCACCCAGACTAACTTGTGTTCCTCTGTTTCTTTCACCTTGCCCCCACTATGTATTCTCAAAGGGATCCTTTCGGCCACATTCCAGCTGTAGGGCCTTTTCCCTGCCAGTCCCTTTGTTGAAATGCTCTTTTTCCAGGGCCACTTCTAATCTTTTTAATTCTTTGCTCAGATGTCATCCTCTCAATGAAGCCTTACCTGACCACTTTATTAAAAAGTGTAACTCACTACTACAATCCCTTTACCCCACCCCATTTGTCATTTTCCTTCCATATTTTTGTATTGTTTTTCATTTCCCATTAGAATATAGTGCCATAAGGGTGGGGATGTTTGTTTGTTGACTGATGTACCTCAGAACAGAACCTGGCACAAGGTAAGTACCCATAAATATTTATTGAAAGAGTAAATAAACTTTCACTCAACCTTTCTTTCCAATCAAGCTGCATCCAACATTACTGGTCTCTTTAATCAAAAATAAAAATCTAAAATTAAAAAAATACTTTTAGAATCCATTTTGTAATGATCTAGTTTACCATTCTATTACTAACACATTGGTCACATTCATATTTGCTCTCTTCAGCATCTTTGTAGTACCAACCTCAGTACTGCTAGACTGCAGATGTCTTTATTATTACTTCTACTCAGTCCATAAAGGCTTACACTCAAATCCATGTATCTCAGGCACAGATCTTTTTTTTCCTGTAGGTGCTGTGTCAAGTACTATAAAATACACTCAACAATCCTGTCTATCCTATCCCTACCCTGATATCTTTCAGGAATGCAATTTGAACTTTAAGAGTCTTTTAAAAGTTTATATTCTTGACCAAGATGCACCCCCCTCCTAAAAATACCTGAGGAAATAATTAGAAAACTCTAACAAAGATTTATGCTCAAAGATATTCATCGCAACACAGCATAATTGTGTGCCAGACACTATTCTAAGTGATTTACAGAAATTAACTCATATAATCTTCACAACAGCCCTATTAGGTATATATTACCACCATCTCCACCTTACGCTGAGAGAGTAAGTGGCAGAGAAAAAGATTCAGGTCCAAGCAGTTCGATTACAAAGTCTGCTTCCAACCACCCTGACTAAACTTGTCTCTAACAACAAACGAATAGATAAATTATGACATAGGATAATTCTGTAACTCTCAGTACTTCTGGTAAACAAACACTTCAATGATCTTGAGAAAAAGTTCCATTTTTAAAAAGTTCCTTAAAATTCCTGTTCTTTGCTATTTTTGTAAAATATTGTTTAAAATAAATATCTCATGTTTTAAAAAGACATATTCATACTCTGGTTTCTCTTCAGATTATGAAAATCTTTCACCTTTTACTAAAAAGACATGTTCATGTCTTATCACTTTTTGTTTGCTTTATTTTTACTATTTTAATATTTTCAATTACAGTTGACATTCAATGTTATATTAATTTCAAGTGTACAGCATAGTGGTTAGACATTTATATTAACTTATAAAGTGATCCTCCAAATAAGTTTTGTACCCAACTGGTACCATACATAGTTATTACAATATTATTAACTATATTCCCTATGCTTCATCACACACTTTTTAACTTTGCCTTTCCATCATCATGTTGTAAATTGGGAACAATAAAAGATGCCCTTTATGCCTAAACTATCTTGAGATTTTCTAGGATGACTATTAGGTAACAAAGATTTGTTCCTTTGCCTTATAAAAAGGAAGAACAAAAAAAATAATCTGGTTTTGAGGGGCAGCATTCTCCAAATGTAATCAACTCAAACTAGTATGCAGAAACTTTAAAGGTACAATCAAGAATGCTTTTTAAATAAGTGGAAGAATATACCATGTTCATGAAAAGGAAGATTTAACATCATTAAAATGCCCATGCTACCCAAAGTAATCTATATAGTCAATGCAATTCTTATCAAGATTCCAATGACATATTTCACAGAACTAGAACAAATATTCAAAAAATTTAAAGCCCTGGCTGGTGGCACAGTGGATAAGGTGTTAGCCCGAGAACCCAAAGGTTGCTGGTTTGATTCCCAGCCAGGGCACATAACCAGGTCCGTAGCTGGAGGCAGGTGAAAGGCAACCATACATTGATGTCTCTCTCCCTCTCTGCCTCTCTCCCTTACTCTCTCTCTGAAAATAAAATCTTAAAAAAAAAAAAAAAAATTTATATGGAACCACAAAAGGCAATAGCAAAGGTAATACTGAGAAGGAAAAACAAAGTTAGAGGAATCATGCTACCTAATATCAAACTACAACTTAAAGACCAAAGTAATCAAAATAGAAATGGTACTGGCATAAAAACAGACACGTAGATCAATGGAACAGAATACAGTCCAGAAATAAACTTAAACTTTTATAGTCAATTAATATTCAACAGGGGAAGCATGCATATACAACAGGCTGAAGACAAATGGTGTCGGGAAAATTAGATAGATGAACAGAAAAATGGAACTAGACCAACTTCTCATACTACACACAAGAATAAATTAAAAATGTATCAAAGACTTAAATATTGGATCCAAAATCATAAAAACCTTAGAAGAAAATATAGGCAGTAAAATCTTGGACATTGTTCATAGCAATTATTTTACCTGATATATCTTCCTAGGCAAGGAAAACAGAAGAAAAATAAAAGTGGGACTTTATCAAACTACATGCTGTTATCAAGTCCCCTTCCATTACTATTTTTTTATAAAATAATCATGAATGGTATTTAATTTTGTCAAATGCCTTTCCTACATCAATTGATATGATCATGCTTTTCTCCTTTAGCCTCCTAATATGGTGAATTACTTTAACTGATTTTTGAATATGGAACTAACATCACGTATCTGAAATTAACTTCACTTAAGTCATGGTATGTAATTCTTTTATGTGTTGCTGAATTTTATTTGCTACTATTTTGTCAAAAACTTTAATGTCTATATTTGTGAGGAATATTGGTTTGTAGTTTTCTCTTTTTGTACTGTCTTCATCTGATTTTAGTATCTTGGTAATACTAGCTTTGTAAAATGAATTGGGAAGTGTTCCCTTCTCTTCAATTTTCTTGAAGGGACTGTGTAACTGATATTAATTTTTCTTTAACGTTTGGAAGATTCTTAATTAAGAATTTGATTTCCTTGTGTTATAGAGCTATTCAAATTATTTCATAATGGGTAAGTTATGACAGTTTTGTTTTTTTCAAGTAATTGTTCCACTTCATGAAAGTTGTCTAATTAATGTGCATTGAGTTGTTTCTGGCATTCCCTTATTGCAACAACTTTCAACCTTTTCACCTCATGGCACACATACACTATTACTAAAATTCTGTGGCACACCGGGAAATATATTTTTTTGCCAACCTGACAAAAAAAGAAATAGGTGTAATTTTGATTTATTCACACTGTAGAGCCATTGTTTTGCTGGCTGTTGCCATTTATTTTTATTTGACAATCTAAGGGAAGAGGTCACTGCCCCTGACTAAATAATTAGGTATTACATGTTTTAAAAATTCTTGTTGCACACCAGCTGAAAACTGCTGCCTTGTTATCTTTCTGATGTCTGCAGACTCAGTAATGGCAGGCCCTATTTCATTCCTGATGTTGGTAATTTGAATCTTCTTTTTATGGCATCTTGCTATAGTTTGTCATTTCTATTGTTTTGGTTTTTTCTAAGAACTAACTATGTTTAATTGATTTTTCTCTTTTCTGTTTTTACTTTCATTGATTTCTACTCTCTATTGTTTCCTTCCACTTGTTTTTTGGGGGTTATTTTGCACACTTTTTTCTAGGTTTCTGAGGAGGAAACAAATTACTGATTTGAGGCTTTTCCTCTTTTCTAACGAATGCAGTTACAGCTATAAATTTCCCCCTAGCACTGTTACCTCAGATTTCTCTTTCAACATATTTGAAAGAAATTGAAAATATATTCAATTTCATTTGAATGAAAAAGATTTTCATTCAATATATTTTTAATAATTTTCCCTTGAGCATTCTTTTGACCTATGGATTATTTAGAAATGTATTATTTAGTTTCCAAGTGTGTCAAGATTTCCTTGTTATGTTTCTG
Organism: Noctilio leporinus; assembly: GCA_004026585.1. Lineage (NCBI taxonomy): Eukaryota > Metazoa > Chordata > Mammalia > Chiroptera > Noctilionidae > Noctilio > Noctilio leporinus. The sequence goes on from PVIW01008436.1 coordinate 19,098, forward strand.
CTACTAATTTCTAGCTTGATTCTATGTTGAAGAACACATTCTGTATGTTACCGATTATTTTAAATTTGTTGAAGTTGGTTTTAGGGCCCATGACATGCTTGTATCTTGGAATATTTCCTGCGCACACCTAAAGCAAAAAAATGTATTCTGTTATTGGGTACAGTGTTCTATAAATGTTGATTAGATCTTGTTCACTGATTAGATCTTATTTGTTGACAGTAATGTTGAATCTACTTGCTAATTTTCTAACTCTATTAATTGTTGAAAGAGGAGTATTGAAGTCTCCAATTATAATTGTGGATTGAGTTCTCCTTTCCATGTATTTATCAGTTCTTTTTTCACATATTTTTGCAGTTCTGCTGTTTGGTACACACACATTTAGGATTGCTGTCTTCTAGGTCAATTGACCCTTTTAAATCATTATTTGCTCTGGAGTCTACTTTATTTGATGTTAACATAGGCACTCCTGCTTTCTTTTGATTAATGTTTGCATAATATATATTTTCCCATCCTTTTACTTTAACTTCCCTCTATCACTATGTTTGATGTGAGTTTTATGTAGATAGCATATAGTTGGGACATTTAAAATTTTCCTTTCAGTTTAATTGCGATATAGTGGACATACAGTGCCTTTCAAGTTTGAGGTATACAACATAATGACTTGACTTACATGTGCTGAAAAATGATCACCACAATAAATTCCACACCTCATACATATATGGGTAAGCTGGGGCATGTTTTAAAATCTAGTCTACCAATCTCTATCTTAATTGGTATATTTACATCTAACTAATGTAATTATTGAAACATTAGGGCTTAAGTTGGCCATTTTATTTATTATCGTTTTGTTTTGTTTTCTTTCTTTCCTTTGCCCTCCTGTGGATCACTGGAACGGTTTTTTAATAATGCCACTTTGATTTCTCTAAAGTGTTTTTTAATTTAATTTAATTTTTAAAAACTTTTATTCAAGAGAGAAAAAAAGGGAAAGAAAGAGTAAGAAACACCAATGTCAGAGAAACATCAGTTGGTTGCCTCCCAAATGCTCCCTGACCAGGATGAACCCACAACCCAGACACTTGCCCTAACTGGAAACAAAACTGCGACCCTCTCATTTACGATATGATGCTCCAACCAAGCCACACCAGCCAATGCTAGAGTGTTTTTACGTGTATTTCTTTGTATAGCTTTTCCAATGGTTGCTCTAGGTGTTATTATATACAGGAGTGGGCAAAAGTAGGTTTACAGTTGTAAGTACATGAGTTTATTCTCATATTATTCTCATATTATGTATTTATTATTGTACTATGATTATTAACCTACTTTTGCACACCCCTGTATAAGTAACTTATCAGAGTCAGTTTGTGTGATCATCATTTCATTTATCAGTCTGAATGAAGTAACTTATCACAGTTTGTGTGATCATCATTTATCAGTTTGAGTGAAGTAACTTATCACAGTCACTTTGTGTGATCATCATTACCTTTAGTGCCATTATCACCTATAAAACAAAAAGTGATAAAGTTGTGGGGTTTTTTCCTGACTTTTAAAAATCACAATTGCCTTCAGTGAAAGATCCTTTTGGAAATACAAGTGTATCTGAGAGGAACAAAATTGTTTTACTATGTGACAGATGGGTCACCCAGTAGAGGCACAATATGGTATAATATATTTTTTTCTTTACTACCTTCCTCCTTCTAGTGTTATTTCCCTGACTCAACTTGTGTTAGAAAGTGATAAATGTTCTGGAAAATAATTCAGCCATCCCTTTACATTCACTCTATTTTATCTAATTTGATTTCCTGTGGTCCTTTCCTTCCCACTCTATAACTCAACAGCCAACTACATAGTTCCAGTATATTTTCCTTATAGATAAGGGAGCCAGAAATAGCTAGGAGAGACAAAGCCAAGTTTTTCAAGTGTAAAAATGACCTGTGATATTAGTAAACACACCTGCCAGACTACTTTACAATAGATAAGAGAAAAAGGAAAATCCTAGGAACCCTCAGTGTCATGAGGCTTTTCAAATCTCATGCAAAGGGGAAAAAACACACACACAGGTATGAGAAAAATAATTGTTCACAGGCAATAAGGGTCTAATGCTGACTCTACCACTGTTACCTTGCGTAAATCAGTACTGTTCTTAAATCTCAGTTACCATGTCTGTAGAACAGGGATAATTATAATTCTCAGTTTCCAGGGTTCAGTAGAAAATCAATTGGGATAATACATAAGTGTGCTTAGCATAGTGCCTGGCCCAGAACAAGCTACTTTGCTTATTTTTGTTCTTGCTGTGATTATTACAAAGTACACCTAGAGTTTTTCGCTACCAACTAATGTTTTTGTTCTCAAACTGCATGCCCCAGGTCATACCTCTAACCTCAGCTCTGCACTGGTGTCTCCATCAACGTACTCATCAATTCCACCTGGGTCAAAATATTAAATTCATTGCAGCCAAAATAAACACTCCTTCCTATATTCCATCAGGGAAGGGAACACCTCTAGAATTCCTTGTTAGCCTGAGTCAAATACCTGGAGTCTTCCTAGATTTCTCCTCCCCTAGTCCTATAGAATTCAATCCAGACATTCCATCAATCTGACTGCTTATATCCCTCTGGAATCTTCCTCCTTGCCTTTCTAATGATCGCTACCCTTGATCATGTCTTCCTTCCTGCACGGGTGATTTTAACACCCTCCCTAGTCTCTCTGTTTCCTGCAGGCTTACAACGTAGTCCAGAATGATCTTTGTATAATGAAATACCTGTTGGGTCATTTATAGATTAAAAATCAATCTTTTAGTGGTACCTCACAGCTTTTAAACTAAAGTCTCAACAGCAAGTACATGCATCATTTTCTAACTTGATTTTTTGTCACTACTCTCCTCAAACATTTTTTGTTTCATACCCTTAATAGTTCAAAAAAGCATGTACCCCAGTAAATGTATATTTATTTAATTATGTACAAGTTTACAAATATACTAATAAAATGCATATATTATAGAACATATTTACCAAACAAAAATCTTTACAAGGTGAGAAAAACAACTGAACATAATGGGACTGCTCATCATTTCTTTGAGCATCCAAATGACTGCTTTTGTGTACCTTTCAAAACCTCAACTTGCACTGCCTGTAACTTCAGTCTCATTGTATTACGTATAGGTCCCTGCATCAGTTCTCTAATGTCATTGTGCTTTCATATATACTATGATTCTCTCTGCCTAGAACAGTCATTTGTCATCTGGCTATGTCCTTACTACCACCTTTCCAAATCCCTTCTTCCCCTTACCCTTGCACCCAACTCTACCTGGCTACCTCCTTTGTATTTGTAAAACTCAGTTTAAATGTCACCAACCTTGAAAGTTTTCCCCAACTCCATCACTGTTCACTCCAAATAACTGTACCTAGGGGACAGTGATGGAAACAGTTGAAAGAATGAATGTCCAACTACCCCTCAGAAGAAGCAGCATTTGGCCTTATGAAGAAAGTTAGCCAGCCCTGGCTGGTGGCACAGTGGATAAGGAGCCGGCCTGTGAACCCAAAGGTCGCTGGTTCGAGTCCCAGCCAGGGCACATAACCAGGTCTCCAGCCAGGTCTGTGACTAGAGGCAGGTGAAAGGCAACCATACATTGACGTCTCTCTCCCTCTCTGCCTCTCTCCTTTCCCCTCTCTCTAAAAATAATAAACAAAATCTTTAAAAATTAAAAAAAGAAAAGAAAAGAAAAGAAAGTAAGACAGCAGGGATGTGGAGCAGCCATCCAGGCTTTGGTCTGCCTGAAAAGAGATGTAAATCATTAAAAGGCAAGTTGATTTTCCACTACTGCCGCTCTATCCTTTTCAAAACAGACCCTCACCATTTAATCTCACTTTCTGGGAAGGGCCTTTTAGGTATCCTTTTCCACCTCAGGCTTAGATCCCTCCAACCTACTGAACAGAATGCTTCTAAATCCTGAATGGTTCCTCACTACCCTTATAAAATCCAACTTCCTTAGATGGGTCATTCAAAGCTTTCTCCATTCAACCTTCTCTACCACTACTCCACTGCTCAGATGACCTGCACTTCAACCAAAAACATGTAACTCACCTCTCCAGAACATGCACCATGTTTTTTCCTTAAGATGTTTCCTCCACCTAGAATGCCTTCACATGTAACTCTGTTGTATTGGAATCCCATCCATCTTTTAAGGAATGGGCCCACTCCCATCTTCTGCTTGAGCAGTCCCTGATCTCGACAGTTGAAATACAATCTTAAATTGTATCGCCTTTCACAGTTTAGAGAACACCAATGCATTTTATTATCCTAGCAGTTCTCTTTATGCTGCTTTTACAAACTCAACCCAAGTACCATGCTAAAATCACTGCAGACAATGGCAGAATGAGGGATTCAAAAGTAGGTTTTCAGACTCCAAAATCCCTGTGTGCACAACTATACCACAGATGCTACCTTCAAAAATTTCTCCCTCCTGGGCTCCCAAGGTGCTTTCTAATTTCAATAGCACATTACCCCCAGTCCCACTTAATGTTAAGAGTTGGTGTATGTTTGGGGAAGGGACCTCATCTTATTCATCCCATTATTGCCAAACATTCTTTACATATAGTAGGATGTCAGTGATCAGGCTAAATTTAATTCATTTAGGTATTTTACTTTCATTCAAGATCCAAAATTAGTGCTGAAATCAGTATTCCATAAGTTGAATAAAGTAGAGGCTGGGCTCCTTCCTAGGCAAGTTACTCAATACCTATGTGCCAGAGTTTCATTTGAAAAATGGATATGATTATGCCTTCCTCACAGAGTTTTTGTGAGGATAAAATTAAGTAATGTACTTAAAACAACAACCTAGGGCCTGGCACACTTAATATATACCAGCTGCTAGTACATAGTTAATTTTATGTTCCCCTCATGGTAGTACCTCAAAGGCCAAAAATTACTGATCTCAAAAAATAAAGATATTTATAAAGATCTTCCTGAAATCTTTTTTTTAAATAGCCCAGTACATAAAATTGTCAGTTACCTGGGAAATTAGCTTATATTGAGTGACTATTATGCAAAATAACTAGGCTTTACTATATATTAGAAGGTATACAAGTGAGATGAATGAGAGATTACGTGTGTGAATATATGTATATACATATATACATTTATTTCTTTCCCTCTTCGTTTTGCAGTGACTAAGTGCCTAAGCAAAGTACCAATTGTTAGTCAAAAGCTTTAGCAATGACAGATGACTCTTCACCTTGAAGGCAAAGAGCAAGAAGGGTTCGATGGCTGCATAAAGCACACTCATTTAAGTAATTCAGAAATTTCCCAGCCCATTGAATAAACGCATAAAGGCGTTCACTGATACTGACGAGTACACAGGAATAAACCAGTCAGCTGCTGTGTCTAATCTCCACAACACACGGATGGACCACACCTTAGTGAGGTAGTTACACTGACTCTTAACTTAGTACAGACACGTTAAGCAAGCTGGCGGGGTGAAAGCCTTGAGACGCAGCAGGTCATTCCTCCTTTGGGTGTCAGCTGCAATGAGGGAAGGTCGGTGAAAAACTTCTAAGATTCCTTCCGAGCCCAAGATCCACAATTCTGGCGTCTCTCCTGGGAGCCACCACGCAGAGGGAAAGCGTAAGTGTGCCGTTAAGCACATGTAAGAGCCAAGGAAAAGCAAAATTCTGGGCGCGGTTAAGCCCAAAGTGATCCAGTTAATTGTAGGAGTTAAGCCTAGAGCCCGGGCAGTTAAGGAAAAAGTATGCAGGCTGGGAGGGACCGGTAGGGATAGCGACCTTCGAACCCCAGTTGGGAGTTTGAAACTGCTCTTATTTGCCATGGTTATTGACCTAGGGAACACGCACATTCGCAGACAAGGGATCTGACCCTGAGTGAGCTGAGGCTTCCAGTTACCATCCCAAAAGTAAAAAGTTACTGCAAGTTCAGTTGCAGGCCTTGAAACAACCCCAAGACACGATCTTCTCACACAGACTCCCCATTGGACACCATTAGTCCTCTTCCCAGCCCTCTCCAGCCCGTCCAAGGCCGGCAGAGGTGCAGGGGTGGTCGAATGAGATTCGAATCCAATCCGAGCCGGGCCTGGCTGAACCTGGGGATCTGCTCCCTCTTTGGACCCCAACTGCGCAGCGCCGCGCCTGGACCGACCCGGGAGAAATAGGTTTTACACCTACCTTGGTGCTGGGGTCCGGGTCCGAGCAGCAACCCAGGGCAGCCTGGTCGGTAAGGCCGCCAGGCGCGGGCTGCGGTTCTGCCATGGCTGCGGTGCTGTATCACGGACTACGATTCCCGGCACTCGGCAGCGTTCCACACACGGTCTAAAGGCAGAGTTGCCTTTACCAGAAGCTGCGTTGCGGCGGGGCGGGCGGCGGCTGACTCCCAGCCAATAGCTGTACAGAGAGCAAGTTGGCTCTGTGCTGATTGAGTGCCAGAGAGTCAGTGCCTCCAGCCGCAGAGCTCTGGGCTGAGACTACAATTCCCAAGGTTCCTTCTGCATAATGGAGGATTGCTAGGGCGGAAATGAACAAAACACACACACACACACACACACGCGCGCGCGCGCGCGCGCGCTACTGAGGCCCTAGCTGGTGGCACAGTGAACAAGGTGCCTGCCTGTGAACCCAAAGGTCGCTGGTTCGATTCCCAGCCAGGGCACATAACCAGGTTGCAAGCCAAGTCTCCAGCCAGGTCTGCAGCTGGATGCAGGTGAAAGGCAACCATACATTGATGTCTCTCTTCCTCTCTGCCTCTCTCCCTTCACCTCTCTCTAAAAATAATAAATAAAATTTAAAAAAAAAGCTGCTGGCTGGAAAGAGTGTTTCTCTGCATTGCTTGATGACCAATTTTGTTTCTGCTTAACTATTAATGTTCAGGAAGTGTGTCCAGGCTTCAAATAACTTGAGTTTAAAATATTTTTCTTGGCAGAGTCACATAAAATTAAAATAGGAAAAGATATTTAATATTTAATACTAAGCTTTAAAAAGAAATCTGCTATCATTGCTATGTATCTTGATGCAAAGACTATGATGATAATAAAAGTACAGAAGATAAATAAATAAATAAAATTTAGTAAATACCCATACCTCAAAGCTGCAACTTGGTAGGTAATTAGAATCTGATGATGAGTGAATTTGGAGTTACTCTTTTTAAGGTATAAGAACCAAATTTAGAAATAAGTATTTCTAAACTTAAACAGATAATTTAAACCTGATTTACAATCTGACTTACTCAAAAACTTAAATTCAAGTTTTGATTCCACTATTTATTACCTTCGAATAACTGACCCCTCTCAGCTTCCTTGCAGGATTTTCATGAGGATCAAATTAGATTTAAGTCATGGTTTCACTACTAATGAGCCAAGAGTCCATAACTTTCAGCTAAGGCACATATTTTAATTGTCTTCATTGGAAGACCTAGTCATCATTGTTATCAACCGATGGTTGTTGGTGCCATTTCAACACCAATAAGAATCTCCAATTTGAGGTGTGGTGAAAAAGAAAACTTTATTCAGAGCCAGTTACTCAACTGCGGTTGGGCAGAGCGACAGCTATGGAACATAACTGATGCCAGCAGCCTTTAGGCCAGGCCCATGTCTGGTTAGGCAGCTCTGCTCTTCTCCATTCTGCACTGGACTCCACAGACCTGTAACACACAGTCTGCACTCTGCACTTTTCTTTGAAAAGGGAAACTGCATTCTCTGAGCCAGAGCGGACCTGACATATAGATGGAATTCTCTGCCTCTTTTCCATAGTTGGTCCATCATCATGCAAATGAGAACTCCAAATTTTCAAAGTTTGATTGGTCCAAAAAGCATTGTCCTGATTGGTCAGATTGTAGCGTCTCTGATCAGCGAAGATGTTTATGGGAATGCATGGTTCCAACTGAACAAAGAAAACCTCTGTCCTACTGCTTGAGGAGTTCCTATACCGGCTGGCTCATTGTAGCAGATACATAATGCAGGTGGGCAGCTCAATGCGGGAGGGAGGAAGCTAGTGAAGGATTCTCCCCGAAGTCCAGTTTGCATGAGAGGATCCTGTAAAGAAATGCTGCTAGGCTTTCTTTTTCTTTTTAAAAAGATTTTCTTTATTTAGTCCTGGCTGGTGTGGCTCAGTGGATTGAGCACTGACCTGCGTGCGAACTGAAAGGTTTAATTCCCACTCAGGGCATATGCCTGGGTTGCAGGCTAGACCCGCAGTTGGGAGCATGTAAGAGGCAACTGATCTCACACACTGCTATTTCTCTCCCTCTCCCTTTCTTTCTCTCTAAAATAAATATCTAAAATCTTTTAAAAAAATAATTGCTAAACCCAGAAATTGATAAACCCTCTATACACTGTGTATTACCACTGAATTTTTGCAAAGCAAACCCAGACCCCTCCAAAAAACTGTCTATTTTATTGAAAAGACATGCCAAACTGTTTTTTCCCCCTCTAAACCCTCAGGTGAACTTCATAGACTACATAAGTGGTAAACCAGGTGAATGGATAGGAAGACTCAGTTTCTTAAAATATTGATTTTTTTTTAAATTATTAATGTAAACCAATTCCAATAGAAATCTTATGGGTTTTATATGACCTAAATAAACTAATTCTAGATTCTGTTTTTCCAGCCCCCAAAAGGCAAGGCATATTTGAATAATAAAGAGGGGAACCTACCCTTTCAGATAACAATTTAATATAAAGCTACCGTAACACAATGACATAAAGACACTGGTATAGATCAAAGAATGGAAACTGTTTCAGGCAGTTTTAAGATACACCCAATGATCCACACTTCTTGGTATTCACACTCTTGTGCTATTAGGTAGCTGCTATGAATGAGCAGCCAGAGGGGAGAAATAAAGGCAGAGCCCTCACCATTACAATCTAACAAATAGTATTTAATACAGGAGACTATAAACAAAAGAAAGACCTATCTCACCAATTAACTCAGCAGTCTTGAGCTCAGTTTGATAAGATTGTGTGTGTGTGGCTGGGGGCGGGGGGGGGGGGGGGGGGGGGGGGGGGGCAGGTATCCTGAGCATTACAAGCAAAATAGCACAGAAGGAGGGAAGAGTCATTCGGATTGTGCTGAGAAAGAGGGCTTCTATAAGCTTCTGTAACAAGCTTACTAAGATTGCCAGGTGTTCTGAATATCACAGGTGGGGGCCTATGCTGGGAAAAGGGGCCTCTTTTAACAATTTCATTAAAACAAAGACCCTTTCCTAACTGAGAAAGCTTTTGTAACTGTACATTATTCTCATGGGGAAGAAAAAAGGGGGCCTGGAAGCCAGCTGAAGTATATAAGCCCTGAACCCCAATAGTTCAACATAGTTAGATTAGCTAAGTACCCACTTGTAGCCTCAACTCAAGTGTATAGAACAAATTTACTAACAAACTTACCAATAACTTTATTTTCTCCAAACATGGGGCATTTAATCCAGCTGGGTGCCTGCTTGCAGCTTTGTGTTTGTGTACAGTATATTTCATAAATAAACTTGCTATTATCTCATTTTCACTATACGTACTGTCTTTCACTTGAATTCATCTCTTGTGGTGAGACAGGAACTGAGGCGGGAAAGGGAGGCTTCATGACTCGGGTCTCTCTCTCCCCATCTGTAACACTGCCATCCTCTTCGCTTAAGTATAAACTCATTTCTAAGGACGAGACTGTTGCAAAAGTGGTGGCATATCACCTTTGAGATTAGATTATATAATATAAAGACTGTGATTATTTTCTTGGGAGCTCTTTCTCTTTCTCTACAATCTCTTACTCAGTAGGTAAGCATGCTCTCACATTGTGTGCTCAGTATGGAAAGACTCATGTAGCAAGCAAGGACATCTCTTCTCAACAGCTATAGAGAACCTGAGACCTGCCAAGGGCCACATGAGTAAACTTGGAAGTGGGTCTTCTCCTAGTAGTGCTCTGAGAAGACTGCTGCCCTAGATGACACTTTAATTTTGAACTTGTGAGAAACCCTGAGCCACAACTACCCAACTAGATCATTCCCAGATTCCTAACCCACAGAAACCAAGGGATAATAAATATTTGTTGCTCTTAGCTGCTAAGTTTTAGGTTAATTTCCTGTGCAGCAATACACAACTAACACAACACAAAACTTGATATAGATCAGAGCTAGTACTACAGATCAGCAGGAAGGCTGAAGTTTTCAACACATGATGCTAGAACACTATAGTTTATACTTATAAAAAGATAAAAGTAGATTTCTCTATTTTTACCATAAAGAAAAACAAAAGTCCAAGTGTTTTAAAGGTATACAAGTGTAGAAAGCAAAAAAATAATGAATGAAAATCAGAACATATTTATGAATTCATGGTAGAAATTTCTCAATGAGATGTAAAAGCACAAAATATAAAAGAAAAAAATTATCTTAACTAAAACATACTGTAAAAGAGTAAAATGATAAACCAGAGTAGAATAACACAGCCCACCAAAGATCAGTATCCACAATATGTGAAAACTCCTACCAATCAATGAAAAAAATATAAATAGAAAAAGGTTTACAAAAGAGGAAACAAATACCTAATAGGTAGACTTAAAAAATGCTCCTGGTAATAAAACAACAACAACAAAAAGCCCCCAAATATGTTTCTGGTAAATGGAGAAATGCCATTTAATATAAAAATGAGGTTCCTTTCATGCCCTTCAGGTTGACAAAAATTACAAACTTTAAGTCTGTCAGTATCAAGTGTTGGTATAGGTGTGAAATAATGAAATTCATATATATTTGTTGGTGTAAAACAAACTTCAGTTATTATAAACACTTGAAATAATTTAACAATATCTAGGAAAATTAAAGATAGTACATCCTAGGATTCCTTACTATGTGTATGTATGTATATCCTAAGGGATTATTGTGCCTATACCCTAAAAATAAGAGACATGGTTTAAATAGAAAAAAATCGATAAGGCCTAAATGTCCAACAGGAAGAAAATAGGTATTATTTTCATATAATGAATACTATACATATGTGAGAAGGATGCTCTTCCAGTCCATAAAACAAATGGACAATGAGACCAGGAGTATAGCAAAAAAGAGGCACTTATTTACATTCTTGTAAGAGCAAGTGCATGCTGGTGGTATCTGGTGGGCAGGCACACTGAAGTGGGAGAAACGGACAAATTTATACCCTGACGCAAGCAGTCCTTTCCCCATTTCCTCATTGGCTGAGTACTTCAAAGTCACAATCTGGTATGATTATGCCTGAAGAAATGATTGGGCAATTTAAACCATAGCGTAGCTGTCCCTCCTTTCCTTTGTTCTCAGAGGTACCCGTTATAAGCTTAGCCATGTCCCTTTGTTAATCTTGTTAACTCAGAAACTTGCTGATTTATTTCTGGTTTGGCCTAGCTGTTCTACTGTGGTTTAGCCTAGTTTGAGAGTCACTTGCTACCTTGTTTCTCACACATGTAAGTGAAAATGAATGAATCAAAGGAACATTCCAGCATGGATAACTCTTACAATGGAAATGAAATAAAAATTTAAGAAAAACCGTATGACATAATACTATTTTTGCAAAGTTTTAAAATGTACCACAATATCATCTATTGCTTAGGACTAAATACACATCTGGTGATGGGATCAGGAAGTACCTGGGAATAAACAACTCCAATTCCAGGAACATCATATCATCAAGGAGCCATGGAAGAAGCAATAAGGGAGGGATATATCTTGACATTGTTTCATAACTTAAGCTGGATATTGGGCAAATCAATAGTTGCATTATTCTTTATATCTCTGTATACTTAAATATTGTATCATATACTTTTTAAAAAGCATAAAAGTAATGAGCACCACATATAAAAACAAAAAGGAATGACAGTGATAGTGGGGAAGGAGTACAGATGCGCCTTGATTTACAATAGTTATATATATCGACTACAAATTGAAAATAAATTCAATATACCTCACCTACTGAACATCATGGCTTAGCCTAGTGGATTCTATTGAATGTGTATTGCTTTCACACCACCATCAAGCTGAAAAAATTATAAATCAAACCATCACTGGTCAGAGACCATCTGTAGTTTAGAACAATAACTATTTTAGAAGACAAATTCCAAAGATAGTTTAAAAGTATTTCCTTTTTTTCGTAGAAAGGATATTAGTTCCCTATAGCTTATGGAGAAAATTACCAAAAACTTGGTGGCTTAAAACAACAGAAATTTGCACAGTTGTGAAGGCTAGAAGTGTGAAACCAAGGTGTTGGCAAGCTACACTTCTTTGCCTCTTCTAGCTTTTGGTGGCTCCTGCTATTTCTTGGTTTGTAACTGCAGTCTCTGCTTTGTCTGCACATGGCCTTCTTCCCTTTGTCTGAAAGTTCTCATCTTTCTCTTCTAAGGAGTAGAACCAGGATAATCTCACCTTGAGATCCTTACCTACATACAATTTGCAAAGATCCAATTTCCAAAATAGTTCACATTCACAGGTATCAGGAATTAATACTTGTACATATTGTAGGGGAACAAATTCAACCCACTACAAGGGACCTTTTCTGTTAGTAAAATTAAGATTAGGAAATCTACTCAGAGTATGTTTTAAATGATTTTATCTTTGTTAGTTTTTCTTTATTACTATCATTTTATTCATTGCCTAGGTCCTAATGTCAAGTGTTTTAGATTTCTGCACTGGCAGTGTTTTTGTGTTGTTGTTGTTGTTGTTTTAAATTTTATTTTTAGTAAATTGTGGGAGACCCCATCTTACAAAGCCCCCCAACCGCAGATAAAATAAGTCTAACAGCGTATGATCTGCCTGGGGAGAGAAAGGGCCTCAAGCCCCTTCTTCCAAGGGTTTTTACTGATTTCAGGTTACATAGAAGTACTTGGTATGCCTATAAAGTTCATCAATCAATGGCACACAGTGCCGATTACAGAAAATCGATATTGTTCAGAAATAACAACTGAGGGAACACAGAGATCTCCCTCAGGTCAGGGTTGGCAGGATAAGAAGATGATAGATGGCCATAAAGCAAGGTGTACGAGGTCTCCTGTGCTTTGAGCATAAACATCTGGTATACATTAACTAGGGAAACAGCGAGCAAAGCAAGCTTCAGGGAATAAAACATAGTTTCCTAAAGCTGGATTTTCCCATGGAAACCTCCTGGTTAATTGCCTGGTCTTGCCCGCCCTCAGTATTCCCAGTTTTCTGGTCAAGTCTTACAGGCCCAATGTTCTGGTCCTTGCTTGTGCAGGGCTACAGGTCCCAGAACCAGACCAGGTGGTCTCCGGCAGTAACTGGAATGGACAATTAAACAGGGGTGTTAATGAGCTGTTTCAGCATAAGCCAATAATCCTGGGAGAAAAGCTTGAGGGAATGAAATGAACTATGCATAGTTATTCATTATTTATAGTTTACTTGAATGGTTGACTACTAAAATTATTTGATAATATGATAATGTAGTTGTATTAGGACAATTATAATGTAACTATTATTGATCATCTGTGTACTTTTAACTGCATATTTCCTACAGCATCTAGACATTTCCAGTTGGTTGTTTTGACATTTTTTTTCTTCCAATAATAGCATCTTTCAGTTGATGAGGCTTGAAACCAAACTCATCATGGAGTTATAGATTTTTAGAACAGGAAGGAAACTTAGAGATAATCTCATCTCCAGGATTTCTTTTTACAAATAGAGACCCAGGACTAAAGAATTTTCACAATCTGAATTTCCGACCTTAAATTAGTTGAGTTATTGGCTAGCAAATCCCAGGGTAGCTTCAGATTTCCTGATTACCAATTCAGTATTTTTTTTCTTTACTACATACACCAATACTAATACTACCAAAAATAACAACTAGCCATTAATTAAGCCATTAGCATGTACTATTGTGTTAAGCATGTTCATATATATACATTTCCCTCCACACTAGCTAAGGAACAGCTCAGGGTCAGGACAGTTAGGTACTGCAGGTAGGCATATTCACAAGACAAGCAGGGGATGCTGTGGGGCTGGAAACCTCCTCACTGTATTATCACTACATATTATTAGTATGGCTGGACCATGATTTATTTAATTAACTTTAAAAAATAAAAATCATTGTTTTTTTCTGGTTGGCAGGTCTCCCAGTCATTTTAGATTGAAACGGTCCTATGTTCAAAGACTGATTTTTTTAAAAAAGATTTTATTTATTATTTTTCAGAGAAAGGGGAAGGGAGAGAGGCAGAGAGGGAGAGAAACATCAATGTAGGGTTGCCTTTCACCTGCCTCCAGCCACAGATCTGGCTGGAGACCTGGCTTGCAACCTGGTTAGGTTGCTCTGGCTGGGAATCGAACCAGTGACCTTTGGGTTCACAGGCCGGCACCTTACCCACTGTGCTACCAGCCAGGGCCAAAGACTGATTTTAACACCTAATTAAAACCACACCCGTCACATTGAGTGTTACCGGAAAAACAGAAATACACTACAAAGACGGGGAGGTGGGCTTTTAAGTCAGTTTTCTCCACAGTCTTTCTATTCTCTGTATTATAGATTTTTGAGCAAAGAAATTCAACAGAAAGCATTTTAGGTTCTTAAGTGAAACGCTACAGAAAATGTAAAGGTTACAGAAAACGTTATTTCATGTATTTGCACACTTTCATGCCAATCGTATCAAAGCATACCTTGAAATTGTCCCCAACCCCCTGCCCCTCAAATTCCCATCTCTAAGCAGCTGTCCTTCAGTGGCTCCTGACCCCCTGAACAACGTTTCACTTCTCCGCCGCATAGGGCTAGTGTCCAGCGCGATAGAGCACCTGCTCGAGGGTGGGGGCGCCCTTGCCCCTGCAGCCGGCGTCCCACCCCGCACCCTCGGAGCCTGCGCAGCGCGCCCCGAAGCGAACCGGTTTCGGACGCCCAACCGCCACGACTGCGCGGCGGAGAAGGTCCAGAGCAGCTTGTCCCTGGCTGCGCAGCGCTAGGGCCGGCGTGGGAGAGCAGAAGGCGGCAGAGGTGAGGGTGCTGAAATTCAGGCCGCCCGCCCCCCAAATAATCCTTCAAACCAACTCCGTAACATCCAGCTCCAAAACCCAACTAAGTCAATGCCCTTTGTAAAGCCCAGTCTTTTCAATGGACTTCACACCTTCCCTTACTAAGAATTCAAAAGTATCCTTGGCTGGAGTAGCTCAGTGGATTGAGTCCATCCTGCAAACTGAAGGGAACCGGTTGAATTCCCAGTCAGGACATGTGCCTGGGGTTCGAGCCAGGTCCCCAGCTGGGGGCCCACCAGAGGCAACCATACATTGATGTTTCTCTCCCTCTTTTTCTCCTTCCCTTCTCCTGTCTCTAAAAATAAAAATTTTTAATCTTAAAAAAAAAAAAAAAAAAAAAGGAATTCAAAAGTAAAATAGATAAAATACCTATCCCTCTAAACTTATTTTCTCTTCCTCTCCCCCTCAGCCCTCTACACCCCATGTCTCCACCGAATTTATCACATTCCTAGGCAAGCTACGCCCTCTCCTTTCTTGCTTTTGCACCCCACTAACCCCACTTTCTACCTAGAACACTCCTTAGTCACATGTTTTCCAGAAATTTCTTTCTCTGTCAGTCTCTCTCGGCCCTTAGTTAATTCACCTTTTCTTGACATTGGTACATCTGTATGTGCTTAAGTCAGTCTCCCCATTTGTGCATTTTGATTTGGCGGGGCCTGTCAGTTTTTGTAGGTAGTCACAGTGGCCAAGCACGAAGAAGACCCTCAATGATCACGAATGAGGGGATAGGATTATAGAAATGGTCCAATAGAAAGGAGTGTGGTTGAGTGGCTATCCACTTCGCACACAAATGGCCAACTAACTCTCTTCAGTAGTCTTCTGCATGGAGGAGGTCAACACCTTATTGTTCTTGAAAATGACTAGGAATCACTTGTGGACATCCAATAAACATCCAAAATTGAATTTAAGGAGGAGTGGTGAGAATTTAAAATGATTGCATGTGGCAGTAAGTTGTCTGTGGAGGAGATGGGAGGAAAGGAGGGAAAAGATGAACAAGTGTTTATCCTGCAAAGTGTATAAGGACTCACCTCTTCACTGTAGAATTGATCTTGCTAATTCCTAATATACATATACAAGGAATATTAGGCTCTAAGTTTTAAGTCCTAAGAGGGAAAATATAAACTCATAGTGCTTGTTACTGGGTGTGATTTACATACATACAAGTAAAATATACACATTATTGTATTTTTAAAAGAACCGTATAGAAAGTTATAACACTGAACAGATTAGTTCTTCTCTACTTCCTCCAGTCTTCCTCACTCAGGGTAGTTATAGTTAAGAATTTTTTGTGAATTTCTCAGGAAGGCTTTTAATACATTTTTATCAAATCTAAACTATTACTGATTTTATGCAATTACATACATTTTATATTTTTAATTTTAAGCTTCTAATTAATTAAATTTTAACATTTTAGTGCATTTTAATCAATTCTAAACTTACTGATTTTATGTAAGTCCATACATTTTAAGCAATTACATAAGTGCAAATTACATACAGAATGGGGCAAAAGTAGGTTTACAGATGTGAGTATGGGAAACACAGTTTATTCTTGTATTATTAGTTGATTATTGTATTATTTTCCATACAAACATCTGTAAACCTACTTTTGCTCCACTCTATTTTATGTGTAATTACATAAAGGAAAAATTGTGAGGAAAGAAGGAAGTTGTCAATTAAACCTTTACAAAAATTTTTACTTAATTATTATTTTTTATTAGTTTTAAAAATATTTTATTATTTTTAGAGAGAGGGGAAAGGAGAGAGGCAGAGAGGGAGAGAAAGATCAATGTACTGTTGCCTTTCACCTGCCTCTTTTTAAAATTTAATTTTAGAGAGAGAAGAAGGGAGAATTGGTGCCCAGATGAGAATCAAACCGGTGATTTTTCACTTTATGGGGCAACTCCTAACCAACTGGGCCACACTGCTTGGGGCCCATTGAGACTTTTTAAAGTGCACCTTAAGGTGCTGGCACAGTGAATAAAGTGCTGGCCTGCAAACCCAAAGGTTGCTGGTTCGATTCCCAGCCAGGGCACATAACCAGGTTGCAAGCCAGGTCTCCAGGCAGGTCTGTAGCTGGAGGCAGGTGAAAGGCAACAATACATTGATGTTTCTCTCTCTCTCTGCCTCCCTCCCTTCCCCTCTCTCTAAAAATAATAAGTAAAAATTTTATAAAGTGCATCTTAGAATAGATGAAATACCATATATATGCATAAATATACTTGAAAAATTTATACAGTTGGAATCATTATGCAACATACTGTACCTTGCCCTTTTTTTATATAACAATATCTGTTGATCTTTTTATACCTGTATATATAGCTCTACCCATTCTTTTTTATTGGTAATGTCTGCATTAAAATTTGATTGAACAGGATGTTACAATACAATTAATGGGTGCTTTTTGAGGCACATTTTGGTGATTTACAGGAAGTGTGTTTGTTTTCTTGCTTGTTTTTGCTGTTACAAATACATTGATCAACCAACATTGTGTGTATGTATACCTACATACATACAAACATATATGATGTATATATAGTAACCTAATTTATATTTACTAAGATATTTTCCATTTTAACTATGTAATATATTCAAAATTTTGCTACAGTTTTAAGAAATTCTTCTATCTAAAGTAACATTGTTGTATATGTTTTCTAACTTAAATAGTTACATCAGTGTTTGGAAGTGGTGAGTTGATATTTTATATTTAGAGTTTATTACATGCCAACTACAATTTGACATTGAAAATCATGCAGAAAGTGCATCTCAAATTATTTTGTTAGAGGAAAAATTCTACAGCTTCCCTAGGCAAAATTCCCCCAATCAGTTATTTATTTATTTAGAGAGTCTTAGGTATATAATTTACATAAACAAAATTTAAACTGTAGAAATTATTTGAAATTTATTTGTTTCTCAGTCACATTAGTGATTAATACCTAGTTATCAGTTTCCTTATAGACAGTGTTGACAAACTGCTAACCATAAACATTATGTTCATAAAATAAGAGCTTATACTGTCCTTAGTATGTGCCAGCACTAAATTAATAGAGCAAAAATTGTACTCTTTAGTTAGGACATGAACTCCATGAAGGTTATTCTAATATATTTCAGAAATCCCCTGCTTATAAATGACCTGTGGACATGGACAACAGGGTGGGGATGGATTGTGGGGATCCGGGTGGAGGGTTGTGCAGGGCAGTGGAGAGCAACAGTAATAAAACAACGATAAAAAAATTGGGACAGCTGTAGTAGAACAACAGTAAATAAATATTTTTAAAAGAAAATAAAGAAATTCACTGCTGTTTGTTTTTTTTTTTTTTTTTTTCCTTTTCCTTTTCCTTAAACAGCTTTATATAAATCCCAAGGAGACTGAGGTAAGAAGACACATGTACAAGTGAAAAGTATATATATATTATATTTAAATGTGTTTAACTAAATTGAGGATATAAATTATGACTTTAGATTACCATATGAACAGAGTAACTCACAATGACCTCTTTTGGTGTATTTTATTATATACTTGATGAATTCATGATTGTGAGATTTTTTTTTAAACACCCTAGGAGTGCTGGGGAAAAACACATTAAGTAGAAATAGCCTATTCTCTAACATATTAATATTAAAAATCTGTGCTTATATAAAAATCCATTTTATACTAATTTTGAATTTTTGCTATATGTGGTCTTTTGGAAAAATAAATATGATATGGTCATGTAAGAAACATTCAAACCTGTAAGAATTTTTATGAATTTATTTGAGCCAAACTGACAATTCAATGCATTGAGAAAATGCTTTGGAAAATGGCAGTTTTAACATTTATTTTATACATCAGAATCAAAGGGGAAGGTATAAAGGAATTGCATGAAATTCATTGATGATAGATTAGGGAGGCAGGGGAAAGCAAAGGCAGGGCAGGGGTGGCAGTGGTAGGAATCTCTGGGAGTGGATAAAAAAAAGAAAATGAACAGACACATACTCCTTTTACTTAGATGAGTATAGGATAGTTAACAATGAACATGATAGCAATAATAATGAGGGGTTCTGTGGAGATTGTGCCCTAAGGGGTCTGGAAAAGGGAAATTACTCTGACATTGCAAAAGTATGTTATAGATGCAAAAAGGCAAGAGGCTCAGTAAAGATAAAAATTGACCTTTGTCAAGGAAGATGCCTGCCTAGAACATGACTGCCTACCATGACTTGCTTTTTTAAAATTTCATACCACCCTCTGTGGTTACTTTAGGTCCCTTAGTTTGGCAGGCCAGGCCATAAGGCAGAACTCCCCTGAGATTTCAGATTTAGTACATGGCCCTTTTTTCATCCCATGGCATAATTCTAAGCTTTTTTTTTTTTCTCAACTAAGTTCTTCCTTTTTTGACTTCTTCATTGCTATTCGAGGCTTTATCCCTTTACTTTTCTTTCTAGATTTCTTCCCCCTTCTTACTGAATTCTACTTATTCTTCAAGGCCAATTTATATCCAAATTCTCTATGATATCCTTCTTGTTGATTTTGTCCACACTGTTTTTTCCTTCTCTAAATTCCTTTTCCAGCAGAACCCCATAATTTTATACTTTGATTTATTTGAGAAGATTGCTTTATCTCCCCAATAAGATTGTGAATTCTTGAGGAAAGAATATTGTTTTCTGTTTCCCAGAGTGACTGTCATTGCCCTGGGTATGTAATAGTTACTCATGCTGATAAGGGAACTCAAGAGTTAATGACTTTAGCTGTAGTTATAGTTGGCATGCTTACATGATTAATGCATCTGGAAAGCTGTTATTCCAAGAACTGGAATACATGACTCCAGGAGGTCAATATGCAGTTTAACCTTTGTGCCACAGTGGGTCTTATGTTCTAGGGAGGGAAGTTCTGTGATACAGATAAAGAATTGTTATCAGCCCTGGCTGGTGTGGCTCAATGAATTGAACGTCACCCTGCACACTGGAAGGTTACTGGCTATATTCCCAGTCATGGCACATACCTGGGTTGCAGGCCAGGTCTTCAATTGGCAGTGTGCAAGAGGTAACTGATTGATGTGTCTCTTGAACATTGATGTTTTTCCTCCTCTCTTTCTCCCTCTCCTCTCCTCTCTCTATAAATATATACATACATACATACATACATACATACATTGTTGATCAGCAGGTAAAAAAATACTAGGAAAATTGCAGCTGGACTGCCAGTCTTCTCTGATTAGCCTCCCCCGACCAAACCCCTTACCTATCTTTTTTTCTTCTTATATAAAGTTTGGCTTGAAATGAGATGTTAAGATGGTGTTTGAGGGTACGTGTCCCACTGTCTTCTCAGATCACTGGCATCTGAATAAAGAACCAATAAAGATTGAATCTTTGTCTCTACTTATTGGTTCTGGTAGTGATAAGCAGCACTAATGCCCACTTTTCCAGTTTCAATAGCTTAAGTGGTGACAATGCCTCATGGGACAGAAATGGAGGGAGAAGCTTTTGTTTTTTATTTCTCTTCATGCTCTATCTTCCACCCATCTTTCCTATTTTCTTTTCTTTATTTTATTTTTCCTTTTTATTTTGACTTATTTTCAGTTTTTCTTCTTTGAGCCTATGGATTCAGCCTGAACTTAGTAATTATAGATATTACTTATTTTAACTATTGGTATTCAAAGTAATTTAAGCATTTTTAGCTTTTAATATTTCTTTAAAAGATTACAAACAGCTGTTTGAGCAAAGTGCCTAAACTGACTCTATCTTTTAAAACTTTCCCTTGTTTCAAAATGTTTCCCTCACCCTGTAGGTTGAGGGAAAGTTTTCCAAAGTAAAACCTCCTGATAGACTGTCAATAAATTGGTCATTTCCTTAGTGCAGTTTTTATCATGTTTTCTTTTTTTCAAATAGCATTTTAAAATGGAAATATACCTCATATAACATAAAAATTCACCATGTTAAAATAAACACTTCAGTAGTTTTTGTTATATTTTCTATGTTGTGCAACCATACAGCCATCTAATTCCAGAACATTTCCATATCCCCAAAAGAAACCCATGTCTATTAGCAGTTAGGCCCAATTCCTCCTTCCCTTCATCCCCTCACAACCACTAATCTACATTCTATCTCTATGGATATGCCTTTTCTGGACATTTTATGTAAATAAACCCACAGCCTTTTGTATCTGGATTCTTTCACTTAGTTTAATTTTCAAGGTTTATCCATATTATAGCATGTAACAGTCTTCCATTTCTTGTTATTACTGAATAATGTTCTGTTATATGAATATGCCACATTTTTGTCCATTCATCACCTAATCTGACATTTGAGTTATTTTCATTTTTTGGCTATTGCAAACAATGCGGGTATGAACATACTTTTCTGTGAACATATGTTATCCATTCTCTTGGGTGGAATATTAGTAGAATTACACCTGGGAGTGGAATTACTGAGTCAAATGTTAATTCTATGTTTAATTTTATAAGGAACTACCAAATTGTTTTCCCCAGAGGCTGCACTATTTTATATTCCTACCAGTGACATATAAAGATTTAAATTTTTCTACATTTTTTGCCAACACCTTTTATTGTCTTTTAAAGATATGTGTTGTCAGGCCCCAGCCCCTCTCTATTCTGTTCATGACACCAGTTGTTGGGTTCTGTGGTCAGGGGTGTAGGACCAGCAGGTGATGGTGGTAAAGAAGAACTTGCGTGGAGCCTTTAGGAGGGTTTGCATGATTTATTGTAAGCAGCAGGCTAACAACCACATGACCAGGCAGCTTAGAGTGTCGGCCTACCCTAATTATAGGTGCACCTGCAGAGAGTCCGGATATCCCCTCGCTCACTCTCTTGCTTCCATGCAGCTGGGAGCTAGAGAGTGTTGGCGTTGCCATGCACACTTTGTCTGCTTCCCACAACAGTAGTGAGCGCTGAGCTTATAGCAAGGGCATTCTTATATACGCATTGGAATGAAGGAAGCTCTGTGTACATTAGAACAAAGAGCCTGTATGCTCAAAGGTTACATCAGTATTCTTAGAGTTGCTTAATTGGTTACCCTTGGGGCTCAGTGTTCCAAGGCTCTGGGATAAGATTAACCCCAAGGCTATCTCCCCAGCTGACCTAGAGGAAGGTCTTTCCATGCATAGACAGAGAAATTACTCTGGCCTGACATGTGCGTAGTCATCTTAGTGGGAACAAAGTGCCGTCTCATTGTGATTTTGATTTACAGCTTCCTAATGGCCAGTGATGTTGAGTATCTTTCCGTATACCATTTTAGTATATTCTTTCAGAAATATCTATTTTGTTTCTTTGCCCATTTTTAAGTTTTCCATTTTAACTTGGGTTGTCTTTTTATTGTTAAGTTGTAAGAAATTTTTTTATGTATTCTGGATACTAGATCCTTACCAAATATATGATTTGGAAATATTTTCTCCCATTCTGTGGGTTGCCTTTTTGCTTTTTTGATAATGTCTATCATACATAAAAGTTAAAAAATTAAGACTATTTTAAAATTGATTTTAGAGAGTAGGAGTTCCACAGACTTAGGGATTGAATTCTTAGCTTTGGCACATTGGGATAATGTTCCAAACAACTGAGTTACCCAGCCAAGGCTAAAAGTCTTCAATTTTGATAAAGTATTTTTTTCTCTCTCTCTGAATGATTGTGGCTTTGGTGCCATACTAAAAGGCATCCCTTAATACAAGATTTAGGCAACTCTGCCTAAACCAAGATAACACAGATTTTAACACCTGTTTCCTTCTAAAAGGTTCATAGTTATACCTATTACATTTAAGTCTCTTATCCATTTTGAGTTAAATTTTATATATGGTGTGTGGTAGAAATCCAAATTTATTCTTTTATACATGTATTCAGTATATGTTTTTCCAGTTGTCTCAGTACCACTGGTTTAAAAAGGCTATTTCTTCCCAATTTGACTGTTTTGGCATCCTTGTGAAAAATCGATTGATTATAAATGTATGAATTTATTTCTAGCTTCTCAAATCTGTTTCATTGATCTATATGTCTATCCTTATACTAATACCACTTTGTCTTGATTACTGTAGCCTACAGTAAGTTTTGAAATTGATAAGGGTGAGTTCTCTTTATTTTTAATTATATTTTATTGATTATGCTATCATACTTGTCCCAATTTTCCCTTTTTGCCCCTCTCCACATAGCATCCCCCGCTCCCTAAGGAAATCCCCACACCTATATGTTCATGTTCATGGGTCAAGTATATACAGTATATGTTCTTTGGTTACTCCATTTCCTATACTGTATTTTATATCCCCATGTCTATTCTGTAACTACCAATTTGAACTTCTTAGTCCCCTCACTTTTTCACCCATTTGCCCACACCCCTCGTTCCATGTGACAGCCATCAAAATGCTCTTTGTATCCATGATTCTGTCTGTTGTTGTTTGCTTAGTTTATATTTTAGAGTCAATTGTTGATATGTATTTTTTGCCACTTATTGTTCATAGTTTTGATCTTCTTTTTCTTAAGTTCTTTTAATATTTCCTATAGTTATGGTTTGGTGATGAAAAACTCTTAATTTTTTCTTGTCTGGAAAGCTCTTTGCCTGCCCTTTGATTCTAAATAATAACTTGGCTGGGTAGAGCAATCTTAGCTATCGGTCCCTACTTTTCATGACTTGGAATATTTCTTGCCAATCCCTTCTGGCCTGCAAAGTTTATTTTGAGAGATCAGTTGACAGTCTTGTGTGAACTCCTTTGCAAGCAACTAACTGCTTTTCTCTTGCTGCTTTTGAGTTTCTGTTTAATCTTTAATCTTTGGCAATTTTAATTATGATGTGTTTTGGAGTGGGCCTCTTTGCATTCATTTTGTTTGGGATGCTCTATACTTCCTGGACTTGGATGTCTACCTCCTTAACCAAATTAGGTAAATTTTCTTCATTATTATTTTTTAAATAGATTTCCGTCTTCTCCTTCTGGCACTCTCCTATGATGTGAGTTTTGTAATGTTTGTCATTGTCTCAGAGGCTCTTTATACTATCCTCATTTTTTTTTTAATTCTTTTTTCTTCTTGTTGCTCTGATTGGTTGTTGGTTTTTTTTTTTTTTGCTTTCTCATGCTTTAAATCATTGATTTGATTCTCGGCTTCATCCCATCTCTGAGTCTCAGTAAATTGCTCTTTATTTCAATTAATGTATTCTTCATTTCTGACCAGATTTTCTTTTACACTGCTGAGGTCCTCATTAAGTTCCTTGAGCATCCTTATAACCAGTATTTTAAACTTTGCATCTTTTTTTTTTTTTTTTAAGATTTTATTTATTATTTCCAGAGAGAGAGGAAGGGAGAGAGGCAGAGAGGGAGACAATCAATGTATAGTTGCGTTTTAAACTTTGCATCTGATAGCTTCTTACCTCCATTTCATTTAGCTCTTTTTCTGGAACTTTGATCTGTTCTTTCATTTGGGGCATGTTTCTTTGTCTCATTTTGGCAGCCTCCCTCTATTTGTTTCATGTACTAGGTAAAGCTGCTTTGACTTCAAGTCTTGGTAGTGTGGCTTAATGTATAGGTGGTCTGTCCTTGCTATAGTGGCACGGCCTCCCCTATCACCCAAGTTGGGTACTCAAGGTGCACCCTTAGTGTGGGCCGAGTACTTCCTCCTCTTGTAGTTGAGCCTTGGTTGCTTTTGGCAGATCAATGGAAGGGATTTACCCAGGCCAGTCAGCTTCAAGGACTGGCTGTTACCACTGACCACCAACCTCTGCCCTTTGTGAAGGATCAGCTGTGCAGGGGCAGAGTGGTAGTGCTCTGACGTAGTCTGTAGCTGTCAACTGGGTGCACTGGCCCTGGAGTTTACTGAATTGTTCAGGCCAAGGTCAGCCCCACCCTGTGTTTTGCCCAGGGCCACCCTGCCTATAAAAATAGTCAGAGCTATACAGCAGTCTGAGGTGGCGCTACTTGTGCTGAGCTTCGAGGTTCCCAGGCAGAGCCAAGCTATGAATCTGGGCTGGCTGCTGCTAGTGCCAGGCCTGGGGCTCACTGAGGCCAGCTGTTCCTTGTTTAATAGGATTTAGAAATGTGTGAAGTTTGAGCCAAGAACAGCCATTCATATGGAAAAGCAGCTTGTGTGGGCCTGTAAATTAGGTGAGGCAGAGTGTCTGTGGATCTCTAAGGCAGGTCAAACAATATTAGCCAAGTTGATGGAGTCTCAGATATGGCATCAGTTAGCCAGCTCTGTGGAGGAGGGTTTAGGAAAGGGACAGTGGCCTCTGCTCACTTTGATGTCCAACACTTCAGTTTCTCTCTGAGTACCGCTGGTACTTTTCAAGCTGCTACCCTGGTGCTGGAGCTCAGAGGAAGTGAGTCTGGGTAGGTGAGTCCATTGGGTTCTTTAAGAAGAACTGCTTGGGGCTCCAGTAGTTTCTTCCACTGATTTAGTCCCTGCTGCTTTTGTTTTTAATAAAGATTTTATTATTTATTTTTAGAGATTGGGGAGAGGAGGGAGAAAAAGAGGGAAAGAAACATTGATATGTGTGGGGACCTGGTCCACAACCCAGGCATTGAACCGGCTGGTAATTGAACTTGTGACCCTTTGGTTCAGAGGTCAGCAAACTTTTATCCCCCACAGCTGGGTGAAGAAACAGCCCATTCCAAGTCTGTGCCCCTCCTACCAGTGTGGGTGCATGTGGTTTCTTTAATTCTGTATTTGTCAGATTCATTCAACTTGATTTCTGATGGCTCTGAATGATGGTTGTTCTATATTATAGTTGTCATTTTGATGTGGTTGTCTGAAAGAGGTGAGCCATGTCTGCCTACACCACCTTATACTGCCACTTAATTGTTGACAATTACTATTATTTCCCGAGTCTTGTTCTTGGAACTCATACCTATCCTGCCAAGATTTATCATAAATGACAGACGCAGATAGAGAGATCTGATCAAATCCCTGGGGAGGAATAGGGAGGAGCCATAGGATGAGACTGCCTGAGGCAATGATAAACAGTCTAGAATGGGATTGGTTGAGAAGCCGAATGTCTCCAGAGTGCATGGAATTATGGGCCAGATTTGAAATAAAGAGGACAGATATTAGCTCTCAGGCGCTCTTCCTTGAGGATTCAGGGTGGTCGTACTGCAGCTGCCTGCATTTCCCAATGGACGATATTTTGGATGTGAAGGAACTTTGAGTGCAGCCTAGGATCAGGCCGGCCTGGCAGAGGGTGGCATATTTATCCTTTGAATGGTCTAGAGGGGATGAGCTCTGAGGCTGAAGCCTGCCATTCTTCCAAAGTTGTGTAGCTTTTGTATCTTACATTGTTTTGGTTTGTAAACTAACCCTACAGAAATAAGGTAATTAAAAACTATCAAGGGGAATGGTAGGAGAACTCAGGTATTAAAGAGTTTAGCCTTAATTGAAAGGCTTAAGTGATTAAAGATGTAACTAAAGAGTTAGAGATTTTAGCCTTAGGGACAGGCTGAAGTGACTAATGCATGTGGAAAGCTGTTATTCCAACATTGTGTAGCTTTTGAATAGACTCCTTTATCACCATATCTTTACCTCCAGAATAGATGCTACCCGGTAACAGTACCCTTTTAGGGGTTTCTTTCCCACATTTTTCTCCTCTGATACTACAGATTCTTGTACACACTTTGGCTGGCTGTGGTGAAACTATAAACGTTTGTTGGTACATTTGCCTTTCTTGTTAGGCTTCTTACCAGTCCTTAGAGATGAGAAAACACTGCTTATTTCAGAAACTGCTTGAACTGCTGTAACTGCAGGCAATACAGAGGGCAAAGGCAATAAAAGACATCAAAGCCCTGGTTAGTTGGCTTAGTTGGTTAGAGTGTCATCACATACACTAAAAAGTTGAGGGTTTGATTCCTGGTCAGGGCAAACAAATATCTAGTCTTGATTGCAGGTTCAATCCCCAGAAGGGGCACATACTGGGTGCATGGAGGCCCTCTCATATTCATGTTTCTCTTTCTCCCTTCTCCTCTCTCTAAATTCAATTAAAAACATATCAATGGGTGAGGATTAAAAGAAAAGAAAAATGGGAGAGAAATTTGAACCCAGTCAGGAAAGCCCTGGAGGACATAAGAGTTTGTGTTGGCACCCAGAGGAGGACTTCCAGAGGGTGGCGATATGAAATGATACGAAATTTAGATGATTCTTGGCTGTGTACTTGGGTAAGAACTATAACTTTTCTGGAGTTTAGTTTCATAATCATTAAAAGGGAGAGTTGAACTTGTGACTTCTAAGATATTTTCTCTAGTTCTGAAATTATGTGCCACAAATCTCATCTGGAATCTTCAGGGAATGAATTGTGTTGTATAATAATATTTTCTGAAAATTTAGTCTGTGCCAACACTTAAAAAAGAGTAGCCATTCTTGGGTGAAAAGCTCATTAAGATTTATTGCACATCTTTCCCTGATTTACCAAAATATTATTATTCATTTTTATTTTTATTTTATTTTTAATTAAAAAAATATGGAATGCTTCACGAATTTGCGTGTCATCCTTGCTTAGGAGCCATGTTAATCTTCTCTGTATCTTTCCAGTTTTAGTATATGTGCTGCCAACGTGAGCACTATTATTCATTTTTAACCCTCCCTTGATGGTTTAAATAAAGGTGGCTCTATAGTAGCTTAAATAACGGTGTGGCTATAGAAAGGTACTGGTTGCCTATCGATAATCTCTCCAATCAGTACATGTATTTTACCATTATATTGAAATTGAATTTTGCCTTGGTTTCAGAAACCAGACAATCATGGCTATCAATATTCTTCAAGAGAAGTCATGATTTTCTTACTAAGCAAAGAGAATTGTTTTGCAGAAATCAAAAGCATAAACTTGAGCAGAGTGACAGGCACTGGATATAACTCCACTAATATGTATCATTATATTTGTTCATGATTTATTATAGATAGCATGACCAACTCCTCTAGACCAATTTCAAGTGTAAGAATGTAATGCACACACATCTCCTGGATGTTACAGATTGTATTTGTGTCCAAAAATAACTTGAGAGATGTTTAGTTATTTTCCAAGCAAATTTACTCAAATGTAAAGAAGATTGGCATTAGATTGTGACCAAGGAGCTAGATAAAAAACTAGGATTTATAGAAGAAAGAGAAGTGAGGGGTGAGAAAAAATGCCCGTGAACAGTTTGGGAACATTGCTCCTTCATTGTTTGCACTTGGTGGGAGGATAAACTGGTTAGCTGGCAGTTGGAACATGGGTCAGTTTGGCTTTTTCTGTTATCAGTAGGCCAATTTAGGATATCAGAAAGAACAATTTAGCTATTTTTCAATTTTCAATTTTATTTATTTTTAAAATATAATTTATTTTACTATTACAGTTGTCCCAATCCCCCCCTTAACCCCTCTCCACGCACTACCCCATTCCCTCCACCAATGCCCCCCTTAATTCATGTCCATGAGTCATGCATAAAAGTTCTTTGGCTTCTCTATTTCCTTTGTTCTTCTTAACATTCCCCTGTCTATTCTGTAACCACCAATATGTACCTTTTTTTTTCCCCTTTCACATCCAGACAATCACCATGTAATTATTGCCTTCTGTCAGCTTCTCAAATCATATTAATACAAAGTTTTCTTTTCATTATTCCAAAGTGCCTATATTAATTCATTTGTTTAAAGAATTACTCTTTTAAGTAATATGAATTGCAATATTACCAAACACATGCCAAAATACATTTACACCCATAGATATTTTTACATGTATTTAAAGTACATACTGGATTTTGAAGAGTTAATACAAAAAATTTAAAATATGCCAATAGCTTACATAATTATTACATGTTAAATGATAGTATTTTAGATATATTATAGCCAGATGAAGCAGTTTTTTCTTCTTTAATACTTATTTTACTTTGGAATGCTATTTTTGTGAACTATATCACAGAAATGGTGTATTGCAGAACTCATTTCTGTGAAAGTTGTCCTAGAAACAGTGCCAAACCCATAGTAAAAAAAATAGTACAAAAATTTTGGTTTTTGAGTCAGATTTTGCCCTCTCCAATAATACAACTCAATTTTATTTTAAGTTACTGAAATTACAACTTAACTCTTTTTGGAGTTTTCCATCTTAAATAGTAGGTTTATTTATTTTTTTATGCTGTGCACAGTCTTATTTCTTTTAATATCCTCTGTTTTTCCTCTACATGTATTTTACAAGTTGGAGCTTTCATAAATAATGTCACTTGCAGTGCTCAGCTGGTCCCCAGAGTAGAAATTATTATGTCTACTATGTTGAGGTTAAAAAAAAAAAAAGCCCTAGGATTTAAATATATAATTTTGTAGAATAGTATTCTAGCTATTTTTTGAACTTGTGTTGACTTCCTATGTGGTCCTAAACTAACCCCTGAACTACTTAAGAGTCTGTTGAGGTAGAGATTAGGTGTGTTCACATTTCAATAATAAAGTTTACTACTATAGCATTAATTCCTTTTCCCAAGCATCCCCAGTTTGGGGGCCTTCATAACTGGAAATGTATATTTCCACAATTTAGTTGAAAGGAATCTCATCTGATTTACATGCTAATATCAGAATATATATTATCTATGTACACAAATCATATAGTTTAGTAATTTGCAACTTCCTTCCAAATTGGTCTTCATTCTCAGCATCTTTTTCTAATCTAAAGATTGACTGATTTCACAACACACCCATGACCAGCTGGTTGCTATTTAAAACATAAATTGCTAACAAAATCTATATATTACACATCCACAAATAAGCACATATTTTGTAACAGTGAATAAGATAGCATGTCTTCTATGTAATATACATCCACATTTTCTTACCTTTTTCTTCTTCCTTAACTGCATTAGATTTTTCTGAATTATTGCAAGTAACCTGATTTTCCCATATTGTGAAATGATTCCAATCTAAGAAAACTTAACCTGCAGTAATGCAGATACAAGTAATAGACAAAATTGTACCTTATTTAGTAAAATCTATTTATAACAATATCACTTTAAAGCATTCATAAGTTAGTTAGTTCTTATCCATTCAGCTGCCCTATATCTTTTGATTGGTGCATTTAATCCATTTACCTTTGTCCCTGTGTTCCTGTCTGTCTGTTTCTTCTTCTTTTTCTTCTTTTAATATTTTATTTATTATTTTTAGAGAGTGGGGGAAGGGGGAGAGGCAGAGAGGGAGAAAGATGTTAATGTATGGTTGCCTTTCACCTGCCTCCAGCCACAGACCTGGCTGAAGACCTGGTTTGCAACCTAGTTATGTTACCCTGGCTGGGAATCGAACCAGTGACCTTTAGGTTCGCAGGCCGGTGCCTATCCATTGTGCCACCAGCCAGGGCTGTTTCCTCATCTTCTTAAAGCAGACCCTGTCGCATCTCTTGCAATGCTGATTTGGTGGAGATGTATTTTTTAAGACTTCTTTTGTCTGGGAAGCTCCTTATTTCACCTTCCACTTTGAATGACAGCCTTGCTGGGTAGAGTAGTCTTGGTTGCAGGCCTTTGTTTTTCATTGCTTGGAATATCTTTTGCCATTCCCTTCTTGTTTGTTGTATTTCTGTTGAGAAATCAGCTGATAACCTTATGGGAGCCCCCTTGTATGTTATTGTTATGGTGCAGCGTGAGAATGACGCTGGGAGACAACCAGATAGAATTTAGGGAGCCTAGCCAGCAGCTGCCCACCTTCAGTCCACACAGGAATTCCGGTGAACAGCCCCAGCCAAGGGGTGCAGTCAGCTTTTATAGTCAATACATCCTGGGTAAGGTCACACAAACAACTGGTCCTTACTCCTGACATCCTGGTTCTGCAGAGGAGTGGGGAGTTCTTGGCTGCCTACCTCTATTCACTGCCCCAGGTATCTTTTGTTATGCAAGCATTCCTGCTATGCCTGGCTGAAGTGTGCAACCTCAACCCTATTTCTTCTAGCAGGGTAAGCTTGTGGGGAGCGGGGAGGGAGGTTAAATTTTCCTTACCATCTCAGTTATTAGCTGTTTCTCTCCTGCTGCTTTTAGGATTCTCTCCTTGTATTTGATATTTGCCATTTTCATGATGATGTGTCTTAGAGTGGGCCTGTTTGGGTTCCTCTTCCTTGGGAGCCTCTGTGCTTTCTGAATTTGCATGACATTTTCTCTCAAGTTAGGGAAGTTTTCTGTCATTGCTTTTTCAAAGAGGTTTTCTATCCCTTGCTTCTCCTCTTCTCCTTCTGGTATCCCTATGATATGGGTGCTATTACTTTTCATGTTGTCCTGAAGCTCTCTTAAAACCTCTTCATTCTTTTTCAGTCTTTTTTCATTTTGTTGCGCTGCCGGGGAATTTTTTTTTCTACTTTGACCTCCAGCTCACTGATCTGATCCTCTACTTTCTCTAGCCTGCTTTTGATTCTTTCTACTGTGTTCTTCAATTCAGAAATGGTATTCTTCATTTCCTCCTGGCTCTTATTGATGGTTCTATGTCCTTTTTAATGCTGGTGTAGTTCTCAGTAAGTTCCTTGTAGCTTTCCTGGAGTTCTTTGTAGTTCCCCTGGAGTTGTTTGTAGTTTTCTTTGAACTTGCTGAGCTCACTGAGCTTCTCTATCATCATTATTTTGAATTCCATGTCTGATAGGTTGCTTGCCTCTATTTCATTTTGCACTCTTCCTGGGGATTCCTCCTTTCCATTTGCTGAGGATTTATTTCTTTGTCTCCCCGTTTTAGGTGGCTCTTGTTTGTTTTTGCTTCTTAGATTGGTCTGATTTGACTTGCTGTCTTAGTGGTGTGACCTTCTATGGTGTAGAGGTGCCTTTTTTTAACTTCCTGGATCTGTGCTTGGTGACTTCAGTTGTGTCCCAGTCTGGGCCTAGTCAGCCAGTTGGAGACTATCAGAGATCCACTGTCTTTGTCTCCTTTAGTTGTTAATCCAATTAATATGTGATCAATGGTCAGTTTTAGGCACCTTTGGGTTGGGCAGATGAATTCAGTTGTTAATCCAATGAACCGGTGGTCTGAGGTCCGGTTTAGTTACTGCTGGGTGGGGCTGTGGCTTCCCCTCAGGCTCCCGCCCTTTGGAGAAGAATGGTCTGCTGGCTGTATGGGGATGGGTCAGCACTGAATTCACAGGCTGCTCCCTCAACTCTCCCCCTAAAGCCACTTTCCCCAAGATTCTCTAGTTCACTCTGCTCTTTCTCTGCTGGAGCCCAGGGTAGGTGGGTGCCTCTATTTTCATGCATGGTCCCTTTAAGAACTCAGTCTCTCTGTCAAGTGACTAAACCTGACTGGCTTTTTGCTTTTCACAGCTGGGTGCTGTTTTACTCTCAGCTTTGTTTCTGTAAGCTGGGAAGCCCAGT
Source organism: Noctilio leporinus (assembly GCA_004026585.1). Lineage (NCBI taxonomy): Eukaryota > Metazoa > Chordata > Mammalia > Chiroptera > Noctilionidae > Noctilio > Noctilio leporinus. Next base: position 51,303 of record PVIW01008436.1, read on the forward strand.
TGGGAGTTTAGAGCCCACCCTTCCCAGGTGCAGCCCCTAGTTGCTGAGATGTTTGTCCCTTAAGCTGCCGCTCCGCCAGCCTCTCTTGTCTCCGCATTTCTTACCAGTCACGTTGTGATGAGTAGGCTCTTCTGTTCTGTCTGTGGTAATAAGGCTTCTCTCCGATTGGTGTTCTGTTAGTTATTCTGAATGATTTCTCCCCAATTAATTTGTAATTCCAGTTTGGTCTTGGGAGAAGATTGGTGCAGCTCCATTTACTCCTCCGCCATGTTGGTTCTCTATGTTCTATCTTTTTTGTTTTGTTTTGTTTTGTTTTTTAAACCTAGAGAGAGCAGCTGTTTGGTGCAGGTTACAGGCTGGCTCTGTGTCTTACACAGGGCTGCTGGTGTACCTCCATAAAGTATTGTCTTACTTAGGTCAAGTCCACATCAGTGTCTCCAGAATTTTTCACTAGAGAGCCTCTTTATCTTCTTTTGAACTGTCTGCTTTGAAATTTGTTGTTTTCTTCTTCAAGTATTCACTGTCATCCTGGTTTCTGGATCTTGGCCATATTTCTAAAACTTGTTTATTTTGATGGAGGCTTCATCATTGTCTTACAATATGATTGCTTCTGTAACTGACATTTTACCCCATTCCACTGGTGTCTCCTAATTTTCCTGGTTATGTGTTCATATAACTTTCATATTCCTTTATAGCTAGAGCTTTTATTAAAGGGTAGGTTGGATTTATACTTTATATGATACCATTGGGTCAGTATATAGTCACAATTACATTTTAGCATGGGTTTTATGTTTGAGATATTTTGGCTGCTAAGAGAATGTTTTAAGCTTTTGCTGGGTTCTTGGTTATGCTCATAAAACATATGGCTGGATAGTTGAGTGTCTGATAGGTGAATTGTGTTGCATCACACTGGCCCTCCCAGCAAGGAACATTTCAGTCCATTGTAGTGCTTTGCTTGGTTTCTAGGAGGAATCAGTATCTCTACACAGTCATCACCAGTCTGGCCTCCAATACAGCAGCTCCCAATCTTTTTCCAGCTCTGAGGACAGGTGCCTTCTTATCAGTTTCAGTGGCTGCTATGACAGGAACAGGATGTGTGGAGCAGCAGCCCCCTACGGTCCTACCACAATCAGGAGGCTGCTCTTAGAGCTTGAAAAGCCCCTAGGGGTGCGTATGTATGCTGTCTCCTTAAAACACATCTTTCTGTACACCTGACATTAATACAAAATAATATCAAATGTTAACTGTAATTGAAAAATAAAATAAACCATTTCTCTAGTCCTGTAAATTTGGCTTCTCTAAGTAACATAGTTAGGGAGAACTCCATGACTTTGTTACTTGTTTGGTCTTAAGGGGAGGAATAAATGGACAACACTCAATTTATTTTACACTTTCAAAAGAAAATATTTTATAATTCTAGGTTTTGAAGTGTAAGGGGCTCTGCAGGAGGCAAGAGGGGTTAACATGAGCACCGAGCAAGATGGCCCACCCTCGCTGGAAGAAGAGGGTCCTCTCTCTGGGCCGGAGGCCGCAGGTCCAGGTTCAGAGGAAACAGGTCCCCTGGGAGCCCAGGCCCCGGCCCCTCAAGAGGAACAGGCTCCTCCTCCTTCCAGTGAAGAGGGCGGGACAGAAGAGGCCCCTGGAGACTCAACCTCTGCAGGAGAGGAAGTCACTGGGGAAGATGCAGTGCCTCTTTCCGAAAAACATCCTTCGCTTTCTGCAAGTGGTATTATGAATCTCATTCCTCCTGATGACAGAATAATTCTTCCAGACGACGATGAGCCGGAATCACTCAGACTTCGACATAGGCCGGCATCCCGAATGGCTCAGTCATTGGTTTCGGAAGCGCTTTCACAGTCTTCCCGTAGGTCATCCAAATACCTACGAAGTATGAGTGGCATTCCCAATTTACAGGAAACCCTGAAAGAGAGACAGGTTTTCTTTCTAATAATATCTTTAGTATATGTCACATTTATTTCAAATTAAATATATTGTTTTCATTATAATTACAATTTTTATATGTGTTTTTTATTCTTTAGGCAAGATTTAGAGATGCACGGGAAGGCCGAAAACTGAAAATTGACCCTTTGTACAAATACATATTTGAAATTCTATCAGAAAACCTGGGCCTGGACTTAGTAACTATCGAAGAGTTAATTTTGGATTGCCCATCTGTAAGTTTGTCATATCATTATTTTTTAAATTGCTCTTTGAGAAGTGATTAAGAGACTAGAGTCATGGTCATGAACAACTAAAAATTTAGAGAGGTTGGAATTTTACTGACCAGAGAAGCTTTATTTTACAGAATTAAAGCCTGTCCAATGGTATTTCTAGTTAGGTCTACTGTTGAGAAGGAAGGAAGGAGAATAGTTAGCAACTTGAATTTGACTAAAATTTGAACTCAAAATGACTTTAGAGGTTAGAGGGAGTCCTGGACATTGTGGCTCAGTTAGTTGGAGCATCCTCCTGTAGACTGAAGAGTCTGCATCAGGTCACATACCCAGGTTTTGGGTTCAAGCCCCAGTTGGGGTGGGTATGAGAAGCAGGCAATTGATGTATCTCTCTCTCTCCCTCTCCCCTTTTATCTCTCTAAAAGCAATGAAAAATGTCCTTGGATGAAAATTAAAAAGAAATTAGAGGGATAGTTAAGCACAGGTAGAGTAATATTTTAAAAGAATAGGTTATATGAACTACATATGCAGATCATTTGGACAGAACAAACTGCATAAATGAGTTAGGGAATAGTGATTATTGCATGAGTACAGTAGAAAACAAGGTGATGACATTTTAACATGCCAGGGACAGTCCTGGATTATGCATACTTTCCTGGCATAACTATTTTTTAAATGATTTTATTTATTTTTAGAGAGTGGGGAAGGGAGAGAGGCAGAGAGGGAGAGAGACATCAGTGTATGGTTGCCTTTCACCTGCCTCCAGTAATGGACCTGGCTGGAGACCTGGCTTGCCTGGTTATGTATACCCTGGCTGGGAATCGAACCAGTGACCTTTGGGTTTGCAGGCTCCTGGCATAACTATTAACATTCCTTCCCTTTACTCCTAAATGAATCCTGATTTTGAATGATGAATTTATATGGTCACCTGAATTATAGTAACGTATAATAAGCTATGACTTTCCCAACAGCTCTCAGAAGCAGCATCCTAGCTTCCTTTCTGGTAGCTCTGGTTCTAAATTGATTTTCAAGAGAGTAACTTCTAATAATTAACTGCTACTAATAAAAAGCTACTGAGTTTTTTTTATTGAAGTGGAGTAGACTGGGCTAGAGCCCCAGCAAGGTAAGTGAGCACACATGTGCTGGTGGTGAGCTGATTGTTCCACTAAATGTGAGTAAGTTGGGTAGGTGGTGGCATGGTGGTGAGGTTGTCGTCATCACAGTTCCTAAACCCTGTTTTCACAGGGACCAGTAAACTTGGCAAAACTTATTAGCTTGCTCTAGGAGCCACAATTTTGTGGAATGGTTCCTAAAAGAACCTTTCCCTTGTTTGATGCAGTGTGTTGTCAAGTTCTGGAAAGTTATCTGTCTTTTATGTCTTCCAGGACCCTTATATAACTTTATAATGGTCAATTCCCTGATGGTATGAATGAGATTACTTATTTCTGACTCCCTTAGTATGTTACATAAGATGAGAAATGTGATTGATGCAGAGACATCAGTGTATGATTGCCTTTCACCTGCCTCCAGCTACGGACCTGGCTGGAGACCTGGCTTGCCTGGTTATGTATACCCTGGCTGGGAATTGAACCAGTGACCTTTGGGTTTACAGGCTCCTGGCATGACTATTACCATTCCTTCCTTTTACTCCTAAATGAGTTCTGAACTATTTTAATGGTGAAGGCTAGAAAAATGCATGGAGATGTACACATAAAACAAGAGGTTCCACAGCAAACAACTGAAAGTGAAGTATGGTTTCTCAGATCACCAGAGTTCCCTGCTGGAAAGTAGAGTGTAATCAATGATGGCTTCCCTGGGCATGCAGGCTGGGTAGTTAAATAGGTCCCTGTACTGAAGGGTCCATCACTTCATTTAGTGATCTGCTGCTGCCATCTTGAAATCTTAGTTTTTTAACAAGCAGTCCTGCATCTTAATTTTACGTTGGACCCCCAAATTCTACAACTTGTTTTGGCTGTGGATGATTTAACCCACATGGCAAGAGATTGTTTCTGTTATTCTCAAGTTGTTTCTATTTGTATTTGTTTATTTGTTTGTTTTTTGCTTATTTTAATACTCTCCTGGCCTCCCTTCTCTCCCAACTATTTAGGCTCCTTGGACAACTCTGACTATGTGTCTGCCTATCTTTAAAGTAGAAGAAAATGGTACAAAACAACCTGTACATATCCCTGAGCAGATAACTATGAGATGAAGGAAAGGCTGATTTTTAAAAAGGTGTTTCTCAGTAGGCCCAGGTTTCAGTCCTGTCCCAAATACCATTCTTGAACTTGGAAAGGGAGGAAACCAAATGAATGAACAGCCTTGTTTCACCTAAAAATGGCTAGGCCACAAATTTGGTTAACCCCACAACCGGAAAACCAACAACTCAGCAAAAGGTTTAGGCATAGACATTGGGCCTGGCCAGTGCCTTCAGGGGAGAGTGGCTGCTAGGACTAAGTCAAGGCGATGGGTGTTACAGAGCAGGTGATCTCACCTTTAAATATTTGCTACCTGGCTTTCCAAACAGGTATTCTGTGCTTGGAGGAAATCTTTCTCACTGGCTAGCATGCTAGCTAGGAAGTGGGATGCTCTGTGCCTACAAACACTTTCATTTGTCACTTCCTGGATATAGTTCAGGCTTTGGGTCTGTGTGGTTATATCCTTCCATTAGGGCCATCACCAACTAGGCCAGACACTGCTTAGGCTCCAAAGAATGGTAAATCTAGATCTTAAAGAAAAAAATCAAGCCAGGAAAGGTGTTTCTTTAGTTGTTTGTTAAGTGCAAAGCCACAGTGGAAGGAAGATAGGAAAACCAATGTCAAAACCTGGGAGAGATTAGAGTGCTTATTTCATTGCAAGTACAAGGCAAGAACATATAGTGAATTGGCATCAAGATTGGTGGATGGGTGAGTAAGAAAATGGAACAAGGAATGTAATGAGTTGGTGTGGTGATTTGGAAAACTATATATGAAAAAGTTTTCCATTTATGTGAAGACTAGTGTGCAATCCAGAGTGAAAGCAACTTACTAAATGCACCTCAAAGCAGTGGGCAACAGAGATATGGTAGTTATTTTGTTTACCTTCCTATCCATTCTCCACTCTGCTCTACCCTTCTCTGTGGCCTGGAAGGTTGACCTCTCTGGAACCCATTACCTGGGCTCCCTTGCTCTGTGGCTCCCACATGGCTTAGCCCCTGGAAGACACCAGCAGGAAACTGCAGGCCGAAGGGGAGAGATGTCTGACCCTCCCCACTTGGCCTTGTTTCTGGCTGTGGTTGTGTTCTCATATAACTACAGTTCCTCCTGGGCTGTTCCTCTCCCACAGCTCCAGTTCTGAACCTGCTTTTAGCTACACCATTCTCCCCATGCCCACCCTTTCAGGCCTTGCAGTGGTACTGGATTTCCTTTCCTTGCTTGCTGGCTCTGATACGTTGTTGCTAGCGCCACAGCTTTGATCCTGCTCTGACATGTAGAAGTAGCCTTTTATTATAAAGTTTTTGCAAGAACTCCTTTGTTCAGTACTCTTCTTGCCAAGGTTTTAACCAGTACAGATGATATCTACCTGCTTAGCATCCATGGTTTTGCGACTTCCCCTTTTACTGTTCCCTTCGGTCAGCACTGCTCAGGATAGTCACAGGTGTTGCTTTCCTGACTTATATGACAGTGTTTTTCAAATTCAGTGTGGCAACAATCTGGTTTTGTGGGAAGAGCACATATCTGGAGGCACTGGGCTTTGCACAGTGGTTGTGCCTTTGATCCTTCACTCAGATTATTTTTAGCGCTTCTGCAAGAGGGGCATAATATGCTGCCTTACCTAGTGCAAAGTTGTGGTAAAGGTCAGATGAACTATTTGTAAAATGCTCCATATAATAAGTGAGTTTTGACAACATTCACTCAGTTGCTCTTAGGAGTATAATGTGCCTAAAAAAGGATTTATTGCATTTGATATTATGATATTTTTCCCTTTTCTTTTCTTTTCTTTTTTTTTTTTAGAGAAGGTAGGGAGAAAGAGAGGGAGAGGAACATTGATGTGTAATAAATACATTAGTTGGTTGCCTCTCACACACCCTAAACTGGGGACGGCCTGAAACTTAGGCATGTGGCCTGACTGAGGATGGAACCAGTGACCCTTCTGTTCACAGGCTAGTACTCAATCCGCTGAGCTACACCAGCCAGGACTAATCTCTTTCTTTTCTCTTCTTCTTCTTCTTTTTTTTAAACTCACAGTCCAGTGCTTTACTTTTGAGAATTTGTATGCTTTCAAAGCTAACAAGTCATAAAAGTCAAACAGAGCATGAAAGTATTTATGGAATTAGGTAAAAATAGCTATACTGAGAGCTTTTGTACCTTTCAAGTTATAGCCTGATATAATAATGCAAGAGTCAAATTTATGTATGAGGTGGAAAAGTAGAAAATTAAGGGCTAGAATCTTGCACATCACTGTTACTCTATTTCCTCTCCTAGGTGGTGGTTCCCAAACATGGTCCTAGGACCAAAAGCATCAGCATCACCTGGAACTTTTAGAAATGCAAGTCCTCAGGCTCAGCATTCTGTATTTCATTAAAGCTCTCTAGGTACTTTGCTGATGCACACTCAAGTTTGAGAACCATTGTCCTAAGGGGAGAGGCTTTGCTAGACCTGGGATATTTCCCACATGTGGCCATTAAGTGAAGAGAAACCTACTGCCCAAGAGATACAGTGTATGAAATTAGAGGGACTGGGTGAAGTGAGTTCAGTGATTGTATTTCCCAAATGATGTGTGAGGGTATTTGTTTAAACAACCTGTTTAGTTTTCTTCTTACTCAAGTATTATGCTTCACGTTCATAAATAGGAAGACTTTCGTTGTAATTGTTTTTATATTAGTTTGGCTACAATGTGGGTCAAATTACAATTGTTAAAAACATTTACTCAAATAATTGGTCAAACAAAATGGTTAATCAGGCAAGTTTTCTGAAAGTTCCTTGAGCCAGCTTTTAAGAATAGTTTCTCTTAACAATAATTCTTTATATTTACCCCTAGTTGAAGTCACCCATTTACTTTTATAAGATTTTCTGAGTAGGGCCAGGTAAGCAGCTACGTGCTTATACATGTAGCTTATTAATGTAAGTTTGGAGATAGAATTCACTCTATATGCCACAGTAATTTTGAAGTTAAATTGGTTCAGATTCTAATCCTGCCTTTGATGTGCCTGTCACTGTGTATCTTGAATAAGCGGTTTGAGTCTCATTTTTAAAAAATCTATAAAGTGATGAGGAATAAAGTATGTAAATGCCTAGTACAGGTCTTGTTTCATTTTAGTACACTTCCCTGGTCATTTTATTGATTATCATTTTTTTCTTTTATTTAACAGCTGGAACCATTTTCTTATTTTTTAATGAAAGATGGTTGTAAGACATTGAAATTATTGTACCAGGAAGGAGATGCACCTGGTGTTGGTAAGATGTTTTACCAGGGTAACGTACTAGCTATTTGTTAATAAATGTTAAAGTTGAGCATATCTCTTTTCTTTTTTTTTTGAAGATTTTATTTCATTATTTTTAGAAAGAGGGGAAGGGAGAGAGGCAGAGAGGGAGAGAGACATCAATGTATGGTTGTCTCCATACATTATCTCCAGCCACAGACCTGACTGGAGACCTGGTTTGCAACCTGGTTATGTGCCCTGGCTGGGGAATCAAACCTGCAACCTTTGGGTTCACAGGTCGGCACCTTATCCACTGTGCTACCAGCCAGGGCTTCTATTTTCTTATACATGGGAAATCTTATATTTATGAAGAAAATGTATTAGAAGCTTACATCTTCAAAACAGCACATTTTCAATTTCAATATACTATATTTCAGTTGCTACATAATGATTAAGGAGAAAACATTCTTACAGAAATATTGACCTCTCTTGGGGCATATACATTTTTTAGTAGAATTTAATTGGATTGTCCCTGAAACTGGTGGAGCTATTTTGTGACATGTTTGCAGATGACTAGACATAGTTACAAGACCATTTGAGAACTCAGCAGCTGCTTCTGTAGTCCTGGGTCACATCTGTGTTTGCTACAGCTGCTAGTTGGGGGTGTCTATCTTCCTCTACTATTCTCATTATTCCTAAAAAGTTAACACTGTAGCAAGTTGTTAAACATTTGTCTTAGTACCTAGGTGCATGGCCATCATTTTGGTCTTAGACTCCTTCCTTACCTTCCAAACCTTAGGGATCTTACCCTCTGTGTCCCTTCTACTGGTCCTTTCTCACTTTCCTCTGTGACGCCTGAAGGCTGGACCCATATTACATACCTGTCCTAATATTCCAGATTGAAAACCAGTACCAGATTTCCTCTCTGAAGTTCACAGTCCTTAATCCTGCTAAGTAAATCTTTTTTGTGCTGCTGGTTATAGGATTGGTTCGAACCCCTCATTTATCTGCTAAGGCCCATAGTAACCTGGATACATGGTATCTATTTAGTCTAAATTCTTATTCTTTTTAAAAAAAAATTTAATTGTTGTTGTATTACAACCATCCCCTTTTTACTCTACTCTGTCCCCTTCCCCACCCACCCACTCCCCGCCTAAGTCGATCCCACTTGTTGTCGTTGTCCATGTCCATGGTTCTTCCATGCTAGTTCCTTGACTAAACTGCTCCTGTTCTTTGCCTCCTCCTCCCTCCACTCCCTTCCCCTTGACCACAAAAGGTATATTCATTGTATTCATGTATCTGGTTCTATTTTGCTTATTTGTTTGTTTTGTTCATTATTGTCCTGTAATGGGTGAGATCATATGGTATTTGTCTTTCACTGACTGGCTTATTTCACTAAGCATAATGCTTTCCAGCTCCATCCATGTTGTTGCAGAAGGTAGGAGTTTCTTCTTTCTTTCTGCTGTATAGTATTCCATTGTGTAAATGTACCAAAGTTTTTTGATCCATTCATCCACTGATGGGCACTTAGACTGTTTCCAGCATTTGGCTATTGTAAATAGTGCTGCTATGAACATAGGGGCACATAGGTTCTTATGAATTGGTATTTCAGGGTTCAGATATAGTCCTAGTAGTGGAATTGCTGGATCAAAAGGCAGTTCCATTTTTAGTTGTTTAAGGAACCTCCATACTGTTTTCCATAGTGGCTGCACCAGCCTGCATTCCCACCAACAGTGCACCAGGGTTCCCTTTTCCCCACATCCTCACCAACACTTGTTGTTTATTGATTTGCTGATGATTGCCATTCTGACAGGTGTGAAGTGGTATCTTATTGGGGTTTTAATTTGCATCTCTCTAATGGCTAGTGATGTTGAGCATTCTTTCATATGCCTTTGAGACCTTTGTCTGTCTTTCTCAGTGAGTTATCTGTTCAGGTCCTTTGCCCATTTTTTTTTTTTAATTAATTAATTAATTAAAAAAATTTTATTGTTGTTGTATTACATCCATCCCCTTTTTGCTCCCCTCTGTCCCACTCCCCACCCACCCATTCCCCAAAGTCAATCCCACCTGTTGTCCATGTCCATGGTTCCTTTATACTAGGTTCTTGTCTAAGCTGCTCCCCTTCTTTCCCTCTGCCAGCCCCCTACCCCCAACCCCGTTCCCCCTGACCACTGAAGGCCTATTCCTTGTATTTATATACTTGGTTCTGTTTTGCTTGTTGTTAGTTTTGCTCATTATTGTCCCGTAATGGGTGAGATCATATGATATTTGTCCTTCACTGACTGGTTTATTTCACTAAGCATAATACTCTCCAGTTCCATCCATGTTGTTGCAAAGGGTACAAGTTCCTTCTTTCTTTCTGCTATATAGAATTCCATTGTGTAAATGTACCA
>PVIW01008437.1:0-61248 GCA_004026585.1 Noctilio leporinus
AAGGAAGGAAGAAGAAGAAGAATGGGAAGAGAAAGAGGAAGAAGAAGGGGAAGGGGAAGGGGAAGGAGAAGGAGAAGACAAATGAAAATGAGAATACTATAAGGAGCCTCTGGGACAACTTTAAGTGTACCAACATTTGCATCATGGGGGTGCCCAGATATAGAAGAAAGAGAGCAAGGAAATGAAAAAAATCTATGTAAAAAATAATGATAACAACTTCCCTAACCTGATGAAGGAAATAGATATACAAATTCAGAAAGCTCAGAGACCCGAATAAAATTAACCCAAAGAGGTTCACACCAAAACACATTGTAATTAAAATATCAAAGATTAAAGACAAAGAGAGAATCTTAAAAGTAGCAAGAGGAAAGCAGTTATCTAGCAATGTAGCTGTCTTCCATAATACTGTCAGCTAATTTCTCAATGGAAACTTTTCAGGCCAGAGGGTTGGAAAAATATTCAAAGTGATAAAAACAAAACAAAACAAAACAAAACAAAAGGACCTACAACCACGATGACTCTAACCAGCAAAGCTATCATTTGGAATCAAAGGACAGATATTTTCCCAGACAAGAAAAAGCAAAGACATTCATCATCACCAAGCTAGTATTTTAAGAAATGTTAAATGGGCTTTTTTAAGATGAGAGAAAGAGTGGGAGGATAGGTGAAAAATAGCTGAAAAGATTAAGAAGTATAAATTAGTAGTTACAGAATAGTCACAGGAATGTAAAGGATAGCACATGGAATATAGTCAATAATACTATAAAACTATGTATGGTGTAGGATGGGTACTAGATTTATCAGGCTGATAACTTAGTAAGTTGTATAATGTGCAATCACTGGGTTGTACATCTAAAGCTAATATAATATTATATGACAACTGTAAATAAAAAATAGAAAAAAATTTAAAGTAAAAAATGATGGGTATTTCTTATAAAATATTTTAATATTAGAAGTAGAATATTTATCAAATAGAAATATAAGATGGTGGTTTTCAAATATGGTTAAGTGTATTTTTATATATATTCAGTATATGCCTAGGATATCTGAAAAGATATATATATATAAAGGTATGTATAATTATTAAAAAAGAGTTTGTCAAGATAACTCTTCCACATGTAGATAAAATGCTTTTAATTTTTTTATTCATTAGGAATTCTGTGATAGTTAATTATATGTCAACTTGACTAGGCCACAGGGTGTCCAGATATTTGATCAAACATTATGCCTGGTATTTCTGTGATAGCATTTTTACATAAGGTTAACATCTAAATCAGTAGGCTAAATAAGGGAAATTTCCTGTATAATGTGGTGAGTTCCATGCAAGCAATTGAAGTCCTAGCTAGATAAAAAAGCTGACCCTTTCCTTAGAAAGAGAGTAGTCTTCTACCTGAAAACCTTCCAACGGAAACATTAACTCTTCTTTCCTCATATCTTTCAAACCGAGAAATAGGCTCTTTCTGGTTCTACACAGCCTGCTATGGGACATTGGCTCTGAAGATTTTGGACTAGCCAGATTTCCATAATCTTATGAACTAATTCATTATAATAAATCTCTTTCTGTCTCCTTGTTTCTCTCTATATATACTTGTATACATATACATATACATACATATCCTATTGGCTCTGTTTCTCTGGATAATTCTGACTAACAAAGATTCTGATGCCAAGAGTGGTTCTAGGGGAATGGAATCTTAAGGATAAATTATCTAACTTAGTTCAAGAATTTCTGAAATGACTTTTCTAATCCTATTAGATTTATAGATACCAGTGACCATTTTTAATAATAGAGTACTCATAATTCTTAACATAATCTGGCAATAAAGACACATAAAGTATTCTCATTGAATATTCCTAATCATTTAAAAACAAGGATCTAAGTGACCATTCATATAATATTTTTGAAAAAATTTGTCAAACTAATAAGCTTAAAGAGATTTTCTGGTTGTTCTTATGTTTCTGGACAAATTGAAAAAAGAAAACAATCGTTTTAGTGATTTAAATCCCCTGTTCAAGTGGCACATAAATAACTTAAAAGCTTCTCTGTCTGCCTTAAAAAAAAGATCCTTATCTTCTGTAGCTGGAGAGCTGAGAACCAAGCCAATCATCTCACAAATTTCTGAATTACAACACAAATTGAATACCTAACTTCACAGACTATGTCCGGTTAAAAATGTTGATTGAGAAGAAATTGAATGTTGAAAGTTAGAATTGTGTTGTGTGGGGAGAGCCTGATGAATCTGGGCACATAGAGCCCCTAAATTTGGATGTCTTTTTTTCCCAGAAGAAGCAATTTCTTCATCCCCAGCAGTAGTGATCTCCCCACCCTTCTCTATACACATCTGAATCAATTAACCCTGCATCACCTAAGGATCCACTGAGTTAGTTATTCTATTAAGATATTTATGCTTCTCCTAATTACTCCACCACATATTTTGTTTCTAGGCCTATAACTTGACTCAAGCCAGTATGCTGTTAAAGGTGAGGTACAAAGTGTAACCCATGAAGAGGTACATTAAAACCCAAAAGAACTACTTGAGTTATCTAATTAATAGACAGAAATTTTGGGAATATATGTGAGAATGATTACTTACAGTATTGGATAATGGTGGAAAGAAAATAAAATGGATTAGGCTGAGATGATTGATATGGGACTGATACAGAGAGATGTGATCAGATCACTGGGGAAGAGTAGGAGGGGCCGTAGGAAGAGTTTGCTGAGGCAATGGTAAATAATCTAGGATGGGATTTGCTGAGAAGCTGAACTCCTCCAGAACTCATGGAATTATGGGGCAGAAGATTTCAAATAAAAGGAGGGCAGAGTCTGGTTCTTGGCCTCCCTTTCTTAGGATATTTAGATGATCATCATGCAGCTTCCTGTGTTTCCCAAAGGATGGTATTTTGGATAAGAAAAGAAACTCCAGGTGCAGCCTAGGATGGGCGGGCTGAAGAGGGTGGCAGGGTTCCTCTTTGGGTGGTCTCAGAAGGGATGAGCTCTGAAGCAGAAGCTTACTGTTCTTCCCACATTATTTAGTTTTTGTATCTTATGTTTCAATTTGTAATCTAATCTTATAGAAATAAGATAATTAAAAAAACAAGGAGAATGATAGGGGAACTCAAAGAGTTTAGCCTTAATTTGTAGGCTTAAGTGACTAATGCATGTGAAAAGCTGTTTTCCAGAATTGTGAGGTTTTTTAATAAATACTCCTTTTCTTCATCATCAAATACTTGCCTCCAGAATTCTGCCTAGAGAATGGCAGTGGGCAGCAGGAACCACTTGCTGTTTGGTAACATGCCCACTAAACAAAAATTTAGCATTTAATATAGCAGCTCAAGGGGTTAAGAATTGCTCTAACAATGTATTTGGTTGGTTGGCTGAAGCAAAAAGGTGCCCACAGTGTGTAAGTTAGAAATGACAAACCTGCTCTGGTTTAGTGTAGAGGCAAGGATTAAAAAAGCTCCAAAAGATTGAAAAGTTAGAGTGGATTTCACTTAAGACCTATTCACCCACCATGGGAGGGTCCAAAGATATATTTTTACCCCCACTAAAAAAAAACAAAAAACAAAAAACTGAGAAATTAGTTTGTGAGGGAAACTCCAGCAACCTTAAAGAGCTCTCTTGCTCAGTTTTCTTTGTAAGCCAGATGTTATAGTGGGAATTATGGCTATCGAATTGGAAAATCTAAATGTAAAGAAAGTAATTAGATCCTAGGATGTCAGGGGCTGATTGGTGACACTCAAGCACCAAAGATTAATGTGGGCATGGTTACCATAATGAGCAACATAATGGAAGCAGAAGTCAAAGTAGTCTGCTCCTTGCAGACATACATATGTGTTGGCTAGATGATTATGGTGTTTCTAGATGGGAGCTATATAGGAAGTCTGCTAAATTCTTACTCAAAATGTTAAATTAGAAAAGGTCCAGGTCAAAGAAACTGAATTATAGAAACACAGATTTATGGCCCCCTAATTCATTCCCAGATTTGAGTCAGTTTACAAACCCAGCACCACTTGAATAAAGAGAAGTCTAGGTCCCCTTGAGGAAATTCATACTATTAATGTTTTTCTCAGCCTTCTGCAAAGGAAGCCAGTTTTACAATAACAGTGCATTGAAGTGAAGGGAATGATCTACTTTCAGGGTATACTGGGCACTAGTTCTGAACTTAACCTAATTCTATGAGACACAAAATGTCACTGTGGTCCACTGGTCAAAATAGAGTCTAATGGATTTCAGGTGAACAAGTCTAAGCTCAGATTTATGTCAAAATAGACTCAAATGGTTTCTAAATGCATTTTCTGGTTATTTCCCAAACTAGAATGCATACATGAAATAAACATAGTCAACAGTTTGCAGAATCTCAACATTGGTTTCTTGACTTTTGGAGTGAGGTCTACCATGGATGGAAGGCCATATGGAAGCCACTATAACTGTCCATAATTAGAAAAAATAACCAAAAACAACACTAAATTCCCAGGCAGATTGTAGAGATTGGTGCCACATCAATGATTTGAAAGATGCAAGAGTGGTACTTCCCACGACATCCTCCCAAAACATGTTGATTTAGTCTGTACAAAAGACAGGTGAATCTTAGGGAAAGACAGTAGATTCTTGTAAGTTTTACTAGGTGATAATTCCAATCACAGCTGCTAAACCATATGGGACTTCATTGTTGGAGAAAATTAACACCTACCTTGGTATCCAATATGCAACTATCAGTTATAAAAATGCCATTTTCTCCATTTAAAAAAAAATAAAGACCATTAAAATTAGTTTGCTTTTCAGCTGGCAGCTATACATACTTCTTCAGTGTCCTACCTCAGGGGTATAACAGTTTTCCATCTCTATGTCTTAATTTATTTTGCAGGATGCTTGATTATCTTTCCTCTCCATAAGCTATCACACTGACTAATCCATTTGAACCTGGTGACCAAGAATAGCAAATACTTTAGATTTATTGGTGAGACATTTCTGTGTCAGGGATGAGAAATCTGACAAATAATCAGGGACCTTCTATGTTACTGAAATTTCTAGGAATTAGTAGCATGACCATATAAAGATATTCCTTCTAAAGTGAAAGGTATATAAATATATATATATATATATATATATATATATATATATATATATATATTTATGAGGTCCTTATGGCAACCAGAAAGAGGTGCCTTGTGGGTGTCTCTGTATTCTGGAAAAAATATATATCTCATTTAGGTGTGTTACTCTGGCCCATTTACCAACTGACCTATTAAGCTATTAGTTGAATGAGTTATAGAACAAAGGAAGGCTCTACTAGATGTCCCGGTGCTACGTGAGCTGCTCTGCTGTTTGGACCATATAACCCAGCAGATTTGATTGTTCATGAAGTGTCAGTGTTTAGGAATGCTCTTTGGAGCCGTTTTCAGGCCCCTGTATGAAAATCAGTATAGGCCTTCAAAATTTTGGAGCAGATACTGTCATTTTCTGTAGATAACTACTCTCCATTTGAGAGAAAATTTAACTTATTACTATCCTTAAAAGATTGGACACTTAATGATGGTCCAACAAGTTATAACCTGATCTGTGCATCATGAACTGGGTGTTATTTACCTACCAAGTCATAAATTTTGGCATGCAAAGCAGTATTCTAAGATCAAATGGAAGTAATATGTACATGATTGGGTCCAAGCAAACCCTGAAGGCACAAGTATGATTTGTGAAAAATTGGCCCAGGTATTACGGTCTTCCTCCTTTCATATTCCCTTTTTCTTATTTCAACCTATACCTGTTGGGTTCAGATGGAGTTCTCTACTATAAGATAACAAAGAGAAGGACTCTGGTTTTCAGAGTTCTATGTAATATGCTGGCATTGTCCAAAGAGTGGATAGCTTTAGCACTACTTCCTCTTTCTGGGATGTCCCTGAAAAACAGTGGCGAGGGCAAGTCCTTTTAATGGGTGGAACTTCAAGTAGTTCACCTGGTTATTTATTCTATGTGGAAGGAGAAATGGCCAAATGAGTGATTACATACCAATTATTGTATATAATCATTTGGCTGGAGGATCAGGAACTTAGATGAAGCAAGATTGAAAAAACTGTTACAGGGAATTTGGAAAAGAGATTATATAAATGGATCTTTATGATTGAGCAAAAATCATGCTGATGTTAGTGTCCCAAACCAATGTTCATCAAAAGATGACCTTGGCTGAGGAGGATTTTAATAATTCAGTCAGGAAGATGATCTGTTTTGCAGATACCAGCCAGTCTTTTTTTCCCAGGCAGTCCTATCATCAGATAATGGGCTCATGGACAAAGTCACCATGGTGGCAAGGATGGAGGTTATGTTAAGTCTAAGGCAGGTGGCAAATATAAAGCCTGTGGACTGAATCCAACCCTCCACCTTGTTTTATGTGGCCTGGCACATTGTTTCTACCCAGCTCAGTTAACTGTTAAGGGGTAGTTACATTTATACAGTCCTAAAATTACATTTGGCCCTTTGAAGGCAACTCTGAGGCTGATGTGGCCCTTAGTGAAAATGAGTTTGATGCCCCTGGACTAAGGTTATGTGGAATTTCACTCACCCAAGCTGATTTGTCTCATGTCCTAACAGCAGAGACCAACACTGGATCCTTGATATGGCATCATTCTCCCAATTTGTCTTCCATCTACCTGGCGACAGCTTGATTACATTGGATTTCTTCATTCATGGAAGGGGTAGTGTTTTGTTATTACTTGAGTAGACACATCCTCTGAGTACAGATTTGTCTTTTCTGCACACAATGCTCCTACTACAAGTATTTTCTCTGTGGACTTACAGAGAAACGTAACTACCATCATGGTATTCCACACAACGTAGCTTTTAATCAAGGAATTTACTTCACAGCAAAACAGAAACAAAAGCAATGGGCCCATGTCCCTTTAATTCATTGGTCTTAATCATGTTCTGCAGCATCCTGAAGCTGCTAGCTTGAAGAGTAGAATGGCCTTTTGAATATACAATGACAATGCCAACTAGGTGACAATTCCTTGCAGAGCTAGGTTGCTCCCCAGAAGTTGTATGAGCTCTGAATCTGTGTCCAATATACAGCTCTCTTTCTCCCAAAACAAGAATTCACAGGCCCAAGAACCAATAGATAGATGTCAGAGTTATGCCATTTATTAGTTTTCTTAGTGACTTGCTAGCAAAACGTTTGCTCTCCCTCCCCATGAACTGGTGTTGAGTTTGCCTGGGAGACTTAGTTCCAAAGAGAGTAATAGTTCCACTAGGAGATACAACAGTCCAACCTCTTCGGGTTTCCCATGCCTCTAAACAATTAAGGAAGCATTTGTACTGTGCTAGCTGAGATGATGGATCAAGAGTATCAAGAGGAGAATACACCAGTACTTCATAATGAAAATTCCTTAGGCTGTCTATTAGCATCACTATATCCTCTGATGAATATTGATGGAAAGCTACAAAAACACAATTTAGGCAGGATTACTAATGGCACAGACACTTCAGGAATAAAGACTTGCATTAATTACTCTAGCAGGTAGTGAACTATGACCAGCTAAAGGCAAAGGGAATACAGAATAGGTAGTGAAAGAACATTACTATGTGTACTGGCAACAAATACATGACCAGGTATAAAAAAAATGTTACGAATGTCATGAATATTCACTTCTTATTCTGTTATTAATGTTTGTGCAATATCTCTATCTATCATCTATCTATCATCATCTATGTATCATCTCTTTGTTATTCTCCCTGTCTTATCCCCCTTTTATATAGCATGTGATGAGTTTATGTCACAGTGTTTAAATATTGTTAACTTTACCACATAGTATCAAGTTTATAGACTATCAAAGAGATAGGTAATCATCACTTGATAACTTTAACTTCTCAGGAAGGATTTAGTGTATGTTTAGTTGTACAGAGGAAGATTGTACCATGTTCTTCTGGTGTGTATTTAATATTACAATTTCACTTACACAGTATGTCCTTACTAAAGTTGCAGGAGTAATAGTGCAGAACAGGAAGGACTGAGTTTCTGAGTTTCTGTCAAAGGTGCAAGAACATGGTTAAGGGCTAGGAGATAAGAGAAATCTGTGAATTATTTGAAATACCAACCACCAGAGTGGAATTTTACTCCTGGAAAGCTGTTGTATTTACCAGGAACTGATGAAGATGACCATCATCAATGTTTCTTGTTATTTCATCTTGAGTGTTTAATAACAATTAAGATAAGCTTTTTTATTTTCACATAGCATTCTTATTACTCTAAATTAAGGGATTTCTTTTGTCTTCATTTTTTTTTTATAAGATAGAACAGTTCTTTTTTCCAGTTTCTCCTCTGTTTACAGTATTTTCAAGCACCCTTACCAGAAGTCTGGTTAGAAAATAGGCCACTTCACTGTTTGCCGAGCTACAACTGACTTTTTGTTCTGTATTATTTTTGCTCTAAATCCCATTCAGAATGTTCTTTCAGCTATTGTATTTCAGGTAAGGAGCTATTTCTAATTTAAAATTTTAAATTTAGTCTCAAATTTCAGGGTAAACTCTATTTAAAATACCATCTGAAATGAAAGGGCTGCTATTACATCAGTACTTCCTTTAACTCCAGAATATTGTCGGAGGGTTTTTCTAGTCTGTTCTGAATAATTCCTATGGCTACCTTTTTAAAAAATTGTTTTCATGATTGAATTTTGGTCTAATTTATTTTTGTTAAAAATGTTTTAGGTATTTTTTGAGACTGACCTTCTATACTATAGTGTTCTTTTCTTCTTCTTCTTCTTCTTTTTCTTCTCATGATTATTGTAGAAAGTTGGATCTTATAGGTCCCTTGTTAGGTCAATTCATTTTGTTATTCAGGAGTTAGCATCTGCAGTTTTAACCAACATGTTTGCAAATTGTTACAGGTCATGTAACTCTGAGTTATATGTACCCAACAGGGTTCTAAATGCTTCATCAAATGTTTGCTGGTCGTGTTTATATTTAGGCAAATTTTAATTATAGCTTTAGCTTAGTTTGAGTCCATCATTTAGATTCTATAGTTAACCATATACCTTGAGTGGGTTAAAGTATTAGAAGCAATTTGCATTTTGGAATTTAGGAAAGGTGGCAGACCTGGACAAAGGGAAGAGGAGGAAGAGGTAGACAGAGTTGTGTAGCAGGAGAGATCAGAAGGATAAATGGGACCAGGAAGGAGAGGTCATAGGAGCATAATAGGAGGGCAAGAATAGGGATGACATTCTAGGAGAATGAATCTAATTTGTTCTTGCTTAAATTTGTTTAATTATTAGCTTTGGTCAAAAAATATTTTAGTGAAGCAAATTTATTCAAAATTTGGCACCTTTGCAAACCAATACAAAGTGTTTCTAATATGAAATCTTTCCTCTTAGCATAGCTAAGGTGATTCATGAGTAATTTTGTTCAAGTGAAGTATTCCTCAGTCTGGCCACTGAAGTCCCAAATTATCCTTGGTTAAGTTGTACCATCTAGAAATACAGGGGTAGGCAAGAGTAGGTTTGTAGTTGTGCATATGGAAAATATTAAATAATTCATTAGTAATAATACAAGGTTAGGCTATTTTGTATACTCACAACTGCAAACCTACTTTTGCCAGTACATGTATAGTTGCAAGAACTGGGATTATAATGAGAGTAGATATAAGAAGCAGAAATATTTCCAGGAAGAAGGGAGGACTTATATTTTGACAACCCAATAAAAGCTAGCCATAGTCAGTAAAAAGAAATACAATGTTTGTGTATCTTATGTCTCAGGCCTTTTAACCTGATGGTTGGTCACCTCCAAACAAAGACCTGGCATGAGGAAAATGTGATAGAATATTTCTTTCTGGATCAAAGTTTAGTTTTCAGAATTTAAAATTAAAATAAGATGATAAGAGAACTTCATTATGCTTCATTGGTAACTCACAGCAAAATTTGTCCCATATATGTCTATCTGGAGAGAGCCTGATAACTACCAGTCTGTGTGGCCAGCTTGCATTGTAGGGTTGTAGGGATTAGGCCTATGTTCTAGGTTATGCTTTCCCTTTTTTGACAAGCAACTCTTTTAATGGTATCACAAAAGAGAGCACACAGGAAATGGATTTAAGTTTATAATACAATATGTTATTATTTATAATGTTTTATGTTATGTAATGTTTTATATACGATTGTATTCCTAATTTCCTCCTAAAAATCTTGTTTATTTATCCATCCCTATGGACCAAATTCACCATCTACTTAAAATATAACAAAAATGCTAATGCTATGAAATATTTCATCTGTGCAACTGTTCCCAATTTTCTATGTAAGGAAACTTCAAGCACACTGAAATTTTTCTGAGCTCCTGAAATGATAGGAGAAATACCTGACCTTAGAGAACTTCCCATTAGGTTCTTGTAAAATAATATTTTCCCAGTCTTTTAGAAAAATAAAGTTAAGGTAAGTGACCCTTGATAGCCTCAAAATGCTGTCCAGAAATTATGCTGTGCCCCAAAAGTAACTTAAAATTGATCAGACAGCTTTAAGAGAAAAATATAAATCAAACTAAACCAAAAAAAAAAAGAAAAGAAAAAGCATAAAACTGGTCTGAAATAAGAACAATATGTTCCTATTTGTGTTGGTTGTGGCTATGTGTAAGTATAACATCTAGATATTTGGGAATATGATGTCTTCCCTTCAAAACATTCTACACCAAAACAAAATTTTAAATTATTGTTGAAAATAATTCATAATCTTGCCAGTTAATGGTATGTTTGAATATTCATAAATAAAGAGCAAGACTGCACTGATGAATATAGATGGAGCCATAGATCGCACCTAATGAACATCTTTATCAACAATTGTACATTACTGCCATTGGGTGCAAAGGGAAATTGACCTAGGAGTGGGTTGTACATACTCACAAAGGACAATTGAAGGTTCCTCCTAAACCCATGAAAGCTTGATTAACCTAACTTCTCTAATGTTATCTAATGCTGTGTATAGTCTAATTAATGCATTTCCATTTTTTTTTGTGTGTATAATTCTTTCATTTTCTGCTAACTGCCTCATTATCCATAGGTAGGTGCTATTTTATTTATTTTTTAACTAAATTTGGTGCTATGTTTGGGATATGTTAAGCAATCAAAATGTATTGATTCAGTGAGGGCGTTTTTCTACCACAACCACTGTCTTCAATTACTATTTCATGTTACAGTCTTAGGAAGTAAAACATGTCATTTATTTAATTTGATAGTCAGCACTGTGACATGAGATAGGTCAGTCAAAGTTCCTTGGTTATTTGATATGCCAGAAGACAAATCTAAGAATTGAGCTGCCTTCTCAAGTTAGCATTACAACTGAGTTTTTAAACCAAAATCAAAATATATGTTATTTGATTTCTAATGGGATTCTTTCTAACACTTTACTAGGCAGAAAATGGACAGCATGACATTAAGATTGTTGTTTCTCCTACTATCTTAGACAATGAACACTGTGATATTATCAGTTCAGTGCTGAGGTTAAGGCCAAATATTTAAAACTAACCTACATCTGTTGTCCTGATGAGTTTGTAGTTTTTAATAGTAGCACAGGTGTTTGTCTTCCTATAATTATATAATTCTTAATAATACACTTTAAGGTACTATCACCATAAACTGTATGAGTCTCTGAAGGTAGAGACTCATCCAACCTCCTCATTACCTCAGGGAACTAGTAGGGGCAGAGAATTAAGAATATGCCTTCCTACAGCAGGACCTTTAGAGAGAACAGTATGGATTTCTCAGCCACTTCAAGGCACCACAGCAATTAGGTCATGGCATTTTTGTTTTAATTCTATTGTGCAATAGAAACTTCACATTCTTTATCAAGTGTTTTTTTTTTTTTTTCCAGTACGCCAAAGTACTGTATATTTCCTCATACATCTCCTCAGCTCAGATTCTCTGGTATTTCTTCCCCAAGTTAAACATCCTCTTAGTGTCTTATCCTAACTTTCCTATCAGACCTAAAACCCCCAATTTCATCCATCCACACCCTGGTATTCATTTAGAAAACTCCATTAGCTCTCCCTAAGATTTCTACTCCTACCCCTCTCTAATCCTTTTATTTATTGTTCTCTATTAGTGTATGATCTATTTCATGAGGAATTTCTCCTTTCCTACTTCTATGAACACTAAGGTTTTACAATTTTTCACAAGGACACTTTCTCTGAGGACTTCACAATTGCCCCAGGCAGCTAAAATTTTCTTCTAGTGTTTTAATGAATCTTCCCATGAAAAGATTCTAGAACCTGAGAATAAGGTTGTGTTTTATTTGTCTTTTCTCTCAAGGACCTTATATAAGATTTGAAATTAGGAATCACAAATATGCATTGTTTTGGTGAATTAATTGAATGTTCTATTTCCCAAAGGAGAGCAGGGTGGCCACATAAAGTGAAGGACCTGATGTAATTCATGGTTGGTATTCTGTTGCATTGAGGTTAGGATATGAACTATAGAGTCAGATCGCTTGAGTTTAAATTCTGTCTCTGCTGCTACCAACTGTGTTTAAATTAATCTTTTCATGCCTCAGTTTATTTATGTCTAAAGTGGATAATACCAGTGCTTATTTCATTGGATAATTGTAAAAAGAAAATTAATTAGTATATACTGTACACTGAAAAAATTTAACAAATATTTGGTATTATTATTTTTAATGAATGAACACATAAACAATAGAGAATATTGTTCTTTTTTTGCAATATATATTAATCTTGGCTATTATTGTTTGAGAAACCCCTAACTCATTTATCAAGGTTAAAATCAAATATGCTTTGGTATCTATTCTCTTTGCTGTTCAATACTGTGTCTACTAAGTACATTTGGCTCTTCACATGTTAATTAAAATTTAATTCTTCAGATATAATAGCCGCATTTCAAGCATTCCCATAGCCATATGAGGCCAGTTACTACCATGCTGTATAGGGCTAATATAGAAAAATTTTCATCATCATAAAAATATTAGGTAGTGCTTTAAGACCGATTGGAAAATTTGGTAAATTTATATAATTCTCCATATTATGTATTATTTTAATTGTATTTATATACATACACATATGCATATATACATTCATATACATGTACTTAAAGGCTGTATACATGAGCATTTACATGTTTATATTTTTCACTGTATTTATACACATATCTATGTAAGGGATATATACTTATCTATATGTATATTTCTATATGTATATCTGTCACACTTGATTTTATTTTCCTGATTATAAATGAAAGTATAACTAATTTTGTATAAAATATCTTATTAATTTTATATTTCTGTGTCTGGTAGAGTTCATGATGCCTATAAAAAAACACCTCAAAATAATTGTGAAGTAAGTGAGTTGGTAAATATAGTCAACATTTTCAACTAAAATAGCAATGTTTTCTTTGAATAATGTATACACAAACCAGTGACTAAAAAATACAAATGACTAATATGAAGCAATTGATACCATGACATGGCATTGCTATTGTCCTAATAACATATCCTTGATTATATATAAAAGTTTCAAACTTATGATATTTCAAAGGCATAAGAAATGTTATATTGCAACTTTCTGTTTTATATACAGCTAAGTAGAGCTCATCTCATAGAATGACCTCTTACTATGTGGCTTATTCTTTGCAACTATATAATCAATAAAATATATTAAAATTTATATAATTTATATATGCATATATATATGTGTGTGTGTGTATAATGTGTGTGTATATGTATACATAAATTACTTTTAAAGGTTGAACCTATATGTATGATGTACATTCATGCACCCTGAAAGAATCTAAATAATCTTAAATTTGGGTAATGTTTGCTAGAGTTTAACCTGCAGTGACAGTATCTAATCAGTCGGTGAAATGCTGGCTGCACAAAAGAAAGCCAGAAATTGGTTATGCACACAGACCTAGCATGGCAGTATAAAGTTATAAGGAAAAGTGTTAATGAACATGTGAAGCCTTCACCTTTTCTTCCTGTATAGAAACAAAGGCTTCCTGCCCAGCCTCTTATTAGATAGCCACACATGGCCTAACTCCCTAAACCATTTGCAGAATAGTACTCCCACCACCATTTAAAATTAGCTTGACTTCAATAAAATAAGGGCAGAAACCCACATAGTAAGTTGTAAGTATACATTGAACTAGAAACCATTATTTAAGGAGGAATTATTTTTGAAATATGAAGGTTGGAACACATGATATTCTTTGAATATCACCTAAAATAGAATCAGGTTGAAAGGAATACTTCTGCTAAAATATATCCCTTCAGTATCTTGCCACATGTATTCCAATGGCATGCTACACTCAAGTGTCCAAATTCTAAATATCTAAAATAAAATGCACTTTTAATGTTCTTGTGTTATATTTAGATTGAAAGGCATTATTTTCAATGGCAGGTGAATCAAAATTAAATTCAAATATAATATATAAGCCCCAAAATATATTTGCATTTCATGCACTGAAGAATGTACAACACTCTAAGTAAACAATACTAATATTAATTCTTTTCAAATTTCCTTTAACATCACTCACCTTTTTATTGAACATGTATCTATTAAAGTCTTTCACCAGGAATTTAGGGGTGAGAAAGTTTTAAAGAATCTTGCATTACAATTCCTTTTCCTTCAAGGATTATTGAAGCTGTAGAATCTGTTTTAGAGCAACCTAGCTATTGTATAATTCATTTTATTTTAGAGCTTAAAGGAATAAATACAGTACTTAGCAACTCATTCTCAGGGGTCAAAATGAAACGATTTTGTGTTCACAGAAGAAATAGTGGTACTCTTTTTTTGAGGGTTGAAATTGTGTCAGTTTAAGCCAATTAGCAAATCCACGTGGTAGGTAATTGTTATCTCCTTTTATCAGAGGATGTTCTGAAATGAATCTTCAAGTTCATCAATGTATAAACCCTCTTTTTCCTAGTCCACATATGGCAGGTAACTCAGGCCTCAAGGTACAGACAGTCCTTGGTACTGTCAACTGATGGGTGTTGGTATCAATTCCATACCAACAGAAATCCCCAATTTGCAACGTTGTGAAGAGGAAACTACAAGTATTCAGTGCAAACAGCCCAACTGGGCCACAGCACAGCTGTGAGGAGAGCACTGCTCTAAAACAGCTAAACAGTGTTACAGCTAAATTATAAAAGAACACACCCGCAGAACAGCATGGCGTTTAGGATGTCCTAGGGTGCGGTGGCCCTGGCATCAGGCCCTGTTTAGCTGGGTGGCTCAGCTCTGTTCTGTCCTACTCTATCCTGGTCACTGTTCTCAGGCTGGTCTGCTCTGCTGTGACAAGAGAAACACAATCTTCAGTCTCCCAGAAACGGAAAATGCACCTTCCAAGCTAAAGAAGAGCTGACTTACACAGACAGAAATTCCCACCCCAGCCTCTGATTGACCTGTTTTCTTTCAAACAAGGACCCCAAATGCTCCATGTTTGATTGGTTGCAAAAGGCACTGCCCTGATTAGTCAAAGTGGAGCCACGTTGATTGGCTGATAAATATGTTGATTGGGTATAGTTGTGAAGTTCTGATCAAACAACAAAAGCCTTAGTCCTATGGATTGAAATACAATTCCAGGAATGCCTTTACAAGGGTTGGTTTGGGTGGCAGGAAAAGAGTGCAGGCAGGAAGTTTACTGCAGGGGCAGCTTAGTGCAGGCTTCTTTTCCCCTGAGGTAGAGATCGTGGAAGAGGTTCCTGTGAAGAAATGACTGCTAGGCTTCCATTTTATGTTTGAATCCAGTTAAACTAGTTAAGACCCCTTTTTAGCTGGTGTCTTTTTTCCTTGGGGCCACAATATCTATCATTAGCCTTTTTCCTGGTAGGACCTTATTACCTGGTCCTAGTCTCTATCTTCTTTTGTCAAGTAAAAAGTATATGTCTTTAAACGATCGTGCTGGAGCCTGTCCGATTTCAGTTCCGATGGACTCAATTCAATTTATCTCAATGCATTATTTTGTTATCAAAAATTTCTATGACAACATAATTAATGCTAACAACTAAAAAGAAGGCAGGGCCTATGTAGATTTGGGGAGGCACCAGATATAAAACAAAATAAATAAATTGCTAATGATGGGATTTTTGACTTCCTTGATAGATTAGAGGGTGAAAACAGTAGAAATATTTTAAGGCAGCAATGAAAATGATCTTGTGAAAGAGAGTACTAATAAAATGATATAAAATTTTAATGACCATAATTCACCTATAGCCTCTAGACGTTATTATTCTTCTGATATCACTTCTAATTAATATACTATTAATCTAGAAATCTTATTTTTGCTTGGTTTCTGGTTACCTTAGAGATCCTTTTTCTCTCTTGCAATTACCATGGAGATTGAGGTAGTCAGCGACCGCTCTAACAACACTCCACATGAGCTAGTTTTTCATACATTTGTTTCCAGGGAACAGAGGGCTGGATGAAGCTCTTCTATTTCATTTCTTATCTCATTTTCAAACATGGCAAAACACGTTGGAGACATGTAGACACGTGGAGAAGGCTAGCTTTGGGTTAGTCTCTTTCCAAATGATTTGGGAGGAATGCTAAACATATTTGACTTTTGGACCTGTTAGTACCCATTCTTTAAACACCACAAGTTTTACACATTATGAAGATTAAAAAAAAAAAAAAAAAAAAAAAACCTCTACGTAAAATGTATCCTCAAGCTATAAATAAATAATGAATAAAACCTTTTCTTTTCCCTATTCTTTCACTCTTCCTTACACACTGTATCTATTACCATTTTTGAAGCTCTAATTGGTATTTTTGCATATTGACATTTTAACACAGCATTAGAGCTTCCTGTAACAGAAGGTAATTGTTCTATTTTCATTGGCCTAATTAGGAAATTTACATATTGATAGAAGTTAGAAGATTCTATCTGAAACATTTCCTTTGCATTTCTTGGAATATTGTTCAGAGACTCAAGGCTCTGCCTTTTTGGGTGTGATATAGTTTTCCATTAACTAACATGCTTAGCACCTCTGGAACAGATAGTATATTTGAATCTGTTTTCTTCCATGAGGACCACCACCTAGGTGGTAAGACTGGGTTTGCATCACTCTGGGGAAAATATTTCTTTCTATTCTTGCTCTTGTTTTCTCTCTCATTCTTCCTTCTTTTGGTTTTTGTTTGTTGACTGTTCTCTCTATCTGAAAAGAGCTTCTTTTTGTTTAGGAGGAAATATTTGTTTTCCTCCTCTTTGTCAATTTTATGGAAAATGTATTGTTATCAAGAGTGTGCATAATTAAAGAAGACCTGGGATCCTCCCTATTTGCCATTACTCACATTTTGGCTAGCTGACTTGACCTTGAGCTCAAAAGGACCAGCTGAATTAGGAGTTGAGTTAAAAGCTCAGCTAGTAACTGAATGTGTATTAATGTCATATGTTTCATCGTGACTTATTAGTGGAAGCTAGAAATCTTGATCATATTATGTCTACATCTTGCTTATTAAAATACCTTCTTTCAATACCTTGCAACCCCATGAATCAAAATGTTTAACTGAGCTTCCAGCCTCATGTTATTAAATTTAGAGAAAGATTTTATATTTACCTAACAGTTTATGATTCAAATTTAAATCATAGCAATTTCCCAGCAACTTTTTTATTCTGTTTTCACTTTTATTCTGTCTTGGTGTTCTGTTTTGTTTGGATTTTTTCTTTCATTACTTCCATCCTACATCTTAACCTTGCTAAGGTGACAGCAACATTAACAGACTCAGGGGTCATCAAAGATTGGTGGTAGGTGCAGCCGATCAATACACTATCCTGGGAAATAGGCTGCTACTTCCTACTGGCAAGAGAGCCACAGAAACACACTCTTGGTATCCAGCAGACCCAATGTGTGGGCTTTGGAAGCCTACTAGGGACCTTGATCTAACAAAGACAGGAAATAACCTTGGGCAGACTCAGACCAGCGGCTCAGGGTCTGAGTCCACCATCTTCCCTGAAGTATGAAAGGCACCTGCCACAGGAGATCCAAAAATCACAGCCCCCAGTTTCCATCAGAAGCCCTCTCAGAAATAGTTTGGTCTGTAACTAGTCCAAGTTTGATAGCAGGCCAGCAGGCTCAGATAGGCAGAGGTGGCTTCTGTGGTGATCTGGAACATACGCTAACACACACCTGGACCCAGTGCTGATAGAAGACAGCTTTGCAGAGCAGCTTAGCCTACCCTGAAGCAGTCAGGCCTGGAGGAATCAGCTACAAACTATGGATCACTTGTAGCTTTGGAAAGGTGGCTAAGGGTCAGGCAGAGATAACACCTGACATTGGCTTATACCAGACTCAGACATCAGAGTGGTATCCAAAAGGAGAACTAGAAGGCAAGATCTAAATTTTGATGAGACAACTCCTCTTGGTTCTTTTAAAATTATTTTTGCTATTTTTTTTCCTTTTTCATAGCCTTTTAACTTTTTTAACCTATTTTTTTCTTGATCTTTGGTGCTTTTTTTTTTTTTTTTTTTTTTTTTTTTTTTTTTTTTTTTTTTTTTTTTTTTTTTTTTTTTTTTTTTTTTTTTTTTTTTTTTTTTTTTTTTTTTTTTTTTTTTTTTTTTTTTTTTTTTTTCCATATCACCTATTCTACTCTTTGATCATCTCTCCTTTTATTATTTTTATTACTTTTACTATATTCCTTTCTCTGGTTTTCCTCTTTCAATTCATTACAGTACTAGTTCTCTTCCCCTTTCTCCTCTCATAATCACTTTTTTTCTTTAGTTCTGTTCATATTTTTTCTTTTTCCCCTTTATCCACTATTTCATTTCTCTTCCTGCTTTTATTATTCTTTGCTCTCTTGTCATTGAAATTGCTGTGGTAATCAGGGGGGTTGCTTTTTTGGTGTTGTTTTGGTTTGTTTTGCCAGCACCTATACAACAGCATGCACCACATGGTGAGCCTCTTAGCAAGTTGAAAGAGAGTTTCTACCATCAGGACCCAAATACAACTTGGGGGCATATATATCCCACACAGAGGACATTCTTAGGGCAACCAGATCAGGACATCAAGGAATCTGCACCACTAGGTCCCACAGGACTCCTAACACATAAGATCACTCCATAAGATAGAGAGTTAAAGCAAATTGATCTAATACATAGAAACAAACACAGAGACAACTAAAAGGAGGAGACAAAAAATCCCCAAGTGAAATAAAAGGAGGAATCTTCAGAAAATGAACTAAATGAAAGTGAGGCAAGCAATTTATCAGACTTAGAATTTGAAGTAATAGTTATAAGGCAGCTCAAGGAACTTAGTGAGAACTGCAAAGAACTCAGTGGGAACTACATCAGCATAAAAAAGGACATAGAAACATTGAATAAGAACCAGTTGGAAATAAATATTGCAAAATCTGAAATAAAGAACACACTAGAAGGAATTAAAAGCAGGTTAGCAACTCTGTTAAGAGTCATCCCTGATGGCAGGCAAATTGAGCCCATTAAAACTGAGGACCGCCCCCACCCCCAAAGGGTCCTGTTACAACTGGGTAAATGATAGGAGAACTCAGGTATTAAAGATTTTAGCCTTAATTGATAGGCTTAAGTGACTAATGCATGTGGAAAGTTGTTATTCCAAAATTGTGTAGCTTTTGAATAAAGATTCCTTTCCTTTATCACAAAAAAAATAAAAACAAAAAACAAAACCCACAAACAAATAAACAAAAGGTTAAATGAAGTAGAGGATTGAATCAGTGAATTGGAAGACAAGGTATGAAAAAAAAACAAAAAACAAAAAACACCCAGTCCAAGCAACAATATAAAAAAAGACTCAGAAAGAATGACATTAAGGGAGTTTTCACAACATGAAACATAACAATATTTGCATCATAGAAATACAAGGAGAAAAAAGAAACAAAGGCTAAAAAACCTGTTTGAAAAAATAATAACAGAAAAATTCCCTAACTTGGCGAGGGAAAATGTCAAAAGGTCCAGGAAGCACAGAGGGTCCCAATCAATATGTGGCAGAAAGAAAGAAGGAACTCCTACCTTTTGCAACAGCATGGATGGAACTGGAAAAATATTATGCTAACTGAAATAAGCCAGTTGGTAAAGGACAAATAGCATATGATTTCATTTATTAGTAGAATCTAATGAACAAAATAAACTAGCAAGCTAGACAAAACCAGAAAAATGGAAACATAGAACTGGCTGACAGTGACCAGAGGGGAGGGCCACAGGGGACAAAGGGTGAAAGAAGGGGAAGAGTTTAGTCAAGGAACTAGTAAATGACTCATGGACATGGACAACGGTGTGGGTATTGACTATAGTAGCAGAGGATGTGCTGGGTGGAGGAAGAAAAAGGGGAAAAGTTGCGACAACTATAACAGAATAAACAAGGATAAAAACAACAGCAAAAAAAAATAAACCATAACTATTCCATAATGGAGAATATTTAACAATCATTTTTATAGTTAACATATTTTTGATAATTTTATTTATTTCATTCTCTTCTGCCTCCCATTCTAATATATCATTCTCATGGTTCAGAAATATGAGATAGAAGAGTTATTTTATGCTTTAGCCAAAGATAAAATAATATTTCAGCATGTAAATGGCTATATTGGCTCAACTACAACATGGATCTAATGCTTATTCAGGAAGACACAACTATAACGACAAAAAAAATTAAAGCTCCACCTGACTCATTTTGACTAGAGACATATAAGCATTCCTAAAATAGCATTTATAAAAATTTCAAAATTATGAATAGCTCATATCTTTTGGTGTGCCTTTTTCAATATTATTTTGAAAGTATTTTTCAAACCATGCTGTGATTGATGACTTTCTTGTTGAATCCAGCTCATTTTGGAGGTGCTATTTTTCCTTATTTTAAGCATTCTGCTATTTTTTAGATGGAGCAATTCACAAAGGTTATGTGTAAATGAATCATGAAGTGAGAAAGACAATTTCTCACCTAATGTTCAGGGCTTTAGTATTCAAAAGCAAAAATGTTTAAAAAAACCCTTTTTTCTTCTGGCATTGTATGCACTTCCATAAAACTCAGAGTTCTCTGCCCTAACCTACAATCCTTCTAATATTTAAACCTAACTTTAAACAAAAGTTGGAATACTTATTTATATAGATATGTTTAAAATAGTATACTAATTTAATAATTATACTTAAGAATGAATTAATTATGTGATTTTTACACAGAATATGATATTTCAAAAGTAATGGTGCCACAAAACCACATCTATAGCCGTAGCCCACTGATGAATTTCAGGGCAAAAAACTTTCATCATTACGCAAATACTCCTATGCAAACCATGTATCACTTAGGCAAATCAGTTAAATAATCACAAAGCTGAGGAAATGAAGAATAATTTCAGCTTTTTTAAACCAAAATATCCCTTTTGTTATCTTTATTTAACGAGGCCTTTAAGAAAAATTTATTGAATCTCAGTATATGCAAACTGTGTTCTGTTCAAATATAAGACATGTAATGAACTAAAAAAGTCTTTTTTTTTTTTTTAAAGATTTTATTAATTATTTTTAGAGAGAGGAGAAGGGAGGGAGGCAGAGAGGGAACACAATATCAATGTGTGGTTGCCTTTCACCTGCTTCCAGATACAGACCTGGCTGGATACCTCACTTGCAACCTGGTTATGTGCCCTGACTAGGAATCAAACCAGCGACCTTTGGGTTTGCAGGCTGGCACCAATCCACTGTGACACTAGCCAGGGCTCAAAAAGTATTTTATGAATGGATATATGAATCAAATTTTTTCATGAAGATAAAAGAATCCAGGGTCTAAAAATAAGAATGCTGCCTTTGCAGAAAATATATATATATATATATATATATATTTAGAAAGATGATAAAATTGTAGACATATGTTCCACAGGTATTTATTAGAACTGTTTAGTGTCTAAACTTGACATATTTGTGTTACTTTACCCCTTTCAGCAAAAATCCTCTTGCCATATATTAACCTGAAGCTGATTGACTTTTCTGTGGCAACTTAGATTTTGCATATTGAAAACTGGAGACATATATTAAGTTGGATATTTTACATTCTACTTTGTAGGGTTCTGAAAGTCACCTTTTACCCACTCTTACAATAAAATAATAAAACAACTAAAAATGTCAATACCACTACAACAACAATAAATACCACAAAAATTCCAAGTCTAGTCTCAGACTACACACTTAAATAGTGGCTTTGAGGATGATAATGACTAATTTATTTACAAAGTATGCACTAAGTCAAATCAGAATAAATTATCGTATATAGTGAATTCTTCTCCATCTCAAAATATCTTGCTAAGAGTTCCCATATACAGGGTATACTATTTTACCAGGAAATGATATAGGAACAATTTAAAAGTACAATTTATAATTATTTCATTTTAGAGAAAATAATTATAACTCAGGAGAAAATTCAAAATGTTTTGTTCTGTAATATTCATTGTTGAGTAAAGGAATGAAAGAAACATTTACATACATGAGAAATGGGAACCATAGTGCAATGTTGGTGGGAATGCCACTCATGCAGCCATTGTGGAAAACAGCATGGAGTTTCCTTACAAAACTAAAAATGGACCTGCCTTTTGACCCAGTGATTCCACTGCTGGGACTATATCCTAAATATCCTGAATCACCAATTCAAAAGAACTTTCCCCTTGCCCCATGTTTATAGAAGCATTGTTTATAATAGCCAAAGGCCAGAAACAGCCTAAGTGCCCATCAGTAAATAAGTGCATCAAAAAACCATGGTACATTTACACAATGGAATACTACACAACAGAAAGAAAGAAAGAGCTCCTATCTTTCACAACAACATGTAAGGGACTACAGAATATTATGCTAAGTGAAATAAGCCAGGCTGTGAAGACAAATGTCATATTATCTTACCTATAACAAGAATCTAATAAAATAAATGAACAAGCAAAACAGAACCAGAGACATGGGAACATAGAACAGACTGAAAGTGACTAGTGAGGGTGGGAGGAAGATAATGGTGGAAAGAAAGGGAAGAAACTAGACAAACAGACAAACATCACGGATGAATAACCTAGGGACATGAACAACAGTGTGGGGATTGACTGTAATAGAATAATAATAAAAACACGATTAAAAAAATAAGTTAAGGGAACATTTAAGGCATGAGCTATAGATTTGAGATTTATCCACCTGCAAACAACTGTTTAAATTATGGGAAAGAATGAGATGGTTGAATATTAAGTTTGTTAAAGGGCACAGGGATCTTGTTTCTAGGAAGAGTACTAGTCTAGAAGTACTTGTGAAGGCTTTATTTATACAGCATGAATTTAAGATCATATTGGCTGGCAGTTTCACATTGACATTAAAATGAACAAGAATAAAAAAATTAAAAATTTATATTCTACCAATTTCTTGAAAGATACAACTTGACACAACTCACACAAAACATAAGAAACAGATTATCTGAGTAGGGTAATAATTATTAAATAAATTATATTAATAACCTTCAAAGAGTAGGTAAAAGACCCAGAATATTTACCTGGTGAATTCTACCCAACACTTAAGCAAGAAATTATACCAATCATGAATAATATTTTTTGGAGTATAGAAGCAGAAGAAATACTTCCTACATCATTCTGTAAGGCCAGTATAACCTTAATATCAGAACTAGGCAAAAGTAATACCAGAAAGCAAACCACAGACTAATATTATTTGCATAGATATGCAAAAATTCTCAACAAAATATTAGCAACTTGATTTCAACAGTGTATAAAAACTGTACAGCAAATATAATTAAGATTTATTCTAAGAATGCTAGGCTGGCTTAATATTTAAAAATCAATTAACGGAAGTTATCACATCAATAGGTTAAAAAAGAAAAATTACATAATAAAATCAATAGGTGGATAAAAAATCATTTGGAAGTTCAGTACTCATTCATGATAAAGACTCAATAAACAGAAGAAATATTTTCATCATATAAAAATATCTACAAAAATCCTACAACTAATACAATACTTAATGTGAGAAACATGAAGCTTTCTCATTAAGATCAGGAATAAGGCATGGATGACCCTTCCCACTCACCATTCTTTTTCAACATTGTACTGTAAGTCCTTGTTAATGCAATTAGATAAGAAAATATATAAAATATACAATTTGGGGAAGAAAAAATAAAACTGAATTTGGTCACAGAGGATATAATCATCTATGTACAAAATCTGAAACAATCAGCAAAAAATCTTAGAAATAATAAGTAATTAAACAAGGTTTCAGGATACAAAGTTAATATTCTAAAATCTTTAACTTTCTTATGTATGAGCAATGACTAAGTGAAATTTGAAATTTAAAAATGTAATACTATTATATTAGCTCCTTAAAATAAAATAGATATTTACAAATATTATAAAATATGTACAGGTCTATATTAAGAAAACCAATAAACTGTGAGAAACCAAACTAAATGAATGGAGAAATACTGTATTTGATTAATAGAAAGCCTCAATATTGCCAAGGTATCAGTTCTTCCTAACAATCTTAAGACTCAATGTGATCTCAATCATATTCCAGGAAGATAGTCTGGATATTGACAAAATGATAGTAAAGTTAATAGAGAGAAACAAAATACCCATAAAATTCTGATAGTTGGTGAAGAAGAATCAAATTTGAGAGCTGACACAGCCTGGTTTCAAGGCTTACAATACAGTTACAGTAATTAAGGCTATGG
This sequence comes from Noctilio leporinus, assembly GCA_004026585.1. Classification (NCBI taxonomy): domain Eukaryota; kingdom Metazoa; phylum Chordata; class Mammalia; order Chiroptera; family Noctilionidae; genus Noctilio; species Noctilio leporinus. Next base: position 24,637 of record PVIW01008437.1, read on the forward strand.
TACTGGCAAAAAAAAGACAACACAGATCAGTGTAATAGAATAATAGAGCCCAAGAATAGACATATATATATATATATATATATATATATATATATATATATATAGTCAAATGATATTTGATAAAGGAGAAAGGGCAAAACAATGGAGCAAATATCTATTTTTCAACAAAAGGAGCTAGAACAACTTGACATCTACATGTAAAATAATGATTATAGATATAAACCTACACTTTTCAGAAGACTCAGAATTGAGCATAGACCTAAATGTAAAATGAAAAACAATAAACTCTTAAAAGATGACATTGTATAATATCTATGTGACCTTTGGTTCAGCAATTATTTAATAGATACTACACAAAGAGCACAATTCATGTAAGAAGTAATAAATAAGCTGAAATTTATTAAAATGCATAACTTCTGCTCAGTGAAAAACAATGCAAAGAGAATGAAAAGGCAAGGCAAGCACTGGGAGAAAATACTTGCAATAAACATATCTGATAAAGAAATGATGTCTAACATATGAAGAACTCCCAAAATTCAACATGCAGAAAACAATCAAACCAATTTAAAAACAGGCCTTAGACTCTAACAGACATCTTTTTTGAAAAAGAAGATATACAGATAGAAAATAAGCATACAAAAAAAAAAATTATACACATCGTATGTCATCAGACAAATGCAAGTTAAACTAATAGTAAAATACTACTATGTATCTTAGAAGAGCAAAATCTAGAACACTTATAACATCAAATGTTGATGAGGATGTGAAGCAGCAGGAACTTTTATTCATTGCCATTTGGAATGCAAAATGGTGTAGCCACTTTTGAAGACAATTTGGATATTTCTTACAAAACTGAATACTCTCTTACCATATCATTGAGAAAGTCTGATACATTAGACAAAGGAAAATTATTTGGTGATAAATAAGAATTAGACTTTAAGCCACGAGGCTATATGGTGGAAACTTTAATGCATATTACTCCATGAAAGAAGTCAATCTGAAAAGGCTTCATACCGAATGACTCTATATGACTTTCTAGAGAAGGCTGAACTATGGAGACAGTAAGCAGGCCAGTAGTTTCTATGGGTTGGAGAAAGAGAGAAATGAGTAGTCATAGCATAGCAGATTTTTTAGGACAATGAAAATATTTGGTATCATACTATGAAGATGAATACTCATCAATAAGCATTTGTTGAAGCTCATAGAATGTACGATACCAAAGAGTGAACTGTATTATAAACTATAGACTTTGAATGATTATGTGTCAATGTATATTCATTTATGATACCAAAGTACCACTCTGGTATGGGATAATGTAACAGGGGAAGTTATGCATGTATAGAGCAGGGAGTATTTGGGAAAACTGCATCTGCTTTTTAGTTATGCTGTGAACCTAAAACTACTCTAATAAAAAATTATCTTAATTTTTTTCATAAATTGGTTAATACCACCATATATCATTCTATGAGTTCTTCATATTGGAGATAGTTTATTGCATTAGTTACCTTTGCTATTTACAAATCACCACAAACTAAATAACTTAAAATAATATGCACTTATTAGCTTGTAACATGGCAGCTTGTTTCATCAAAGCCAACAAGGGAGGGATTGTGCTAGCAAGAAGGACTTTATAATCTCTTGTGATGAGCTCATTACTACCCCTCAGGGCTGATGTACTGTATTGATTAGAAACAAATTACTCAAGGGGAGATGATTATTCAGGGCTGTGAATAAGAACCAATAAGTTCTTTGGAAACCATGTTCAAATGTATTGATTTATGTATTTTTGTTACTTTGTAGAGAGTTTTTCTTGTTTCTCTGTTAAATTTTATTGTCTTAGAAGTATTCTATATATTCTGATCATTATATGAGGTCTGTCCAGAAGGTATCCACCCATATAATATGAAAAATAAAGATGCTTATTGAATAAGATACAAGAAATGTAGGAACAATGATGCCTCAGTCCCCTTCAAAATAGGCACATTGGGACCTCACACAGCTCTCCCAATTGCCATCAGCTGACTCATCATATTTTCCTGAATCTTATTGATGTTCTGACATTTCCCTTTCAAAGGTGATTTTAGTTTTGGACAAAGCCAGAAGTTGCAGGGCGCCAAATCTGGGTGGTAAGGGCTAGAGTCTCCTGGGTAATTTGATGTTTTGTCAAAAAACTCTGTACAGGACTCAATGTATAAGTGGGAACATTGTCAATCAGAGTGAACAAAACAGCATTCTGAATTGCCTCTACTTTCATCTCTCTCTTAGAAATCTCAGCTCACTGCAATGGAGCCTCTATTTTCACATATGCAGCTGTTTAGTAAGCAGTTAGATAAAGTCTGGTGATGTCACAAAGAGATTGGAAGGAAGGGGTTTCCCAGAGTGGATTAAGGTTAATAAATCGGGGCTAGACAGGAAGCTTGTCCTGGGAACAGTCAGTAACTTAAGTGTAACACATTTAGACTGCACAGATCCAGGAAAAAGAAAGGAAATCTAAAGTAAGCCCAAGAATGTGCCCCCAATTTACCTCAAGTGAATGTGGAAATTGATTTTTCCAAAGATGTCTATGTGAATATTTTACTTAACCCAGAGAAACCAAAGACAGGTCTACTCTATTTTTCTCTGTAGTAGATAGTGTAGCAACCCATGGAGAAGTTTAAGGCAGGGTCAGGCAAGTCACCTGCTCCACTTGCATGAGAAGGCATATGGATGCTAATAAAAAGCATATCTGCTGCTCATTTTATCCATATTATGTTATTATTTCAAGTTGTACAATTAATGAATTGGTGTAATAATTGAGAAACAATTACAGAGATGAAAACTAGGAGAAAAACTTGTAAAAGCACAGAAGGGATCAGGATGATCCCTCCCATAAATGCCACAAGACTTGGGTAGGGGCAGATAGTACTGCCCATGCTGACAGAAGAATAATGGGTGAAAATGTTTTCCTATCATGAGGAAGAAGAAATGATACCAGGTCAGGACTTGGGAAAATAAAATACACCGTTACAATCTGGATCCTTCCCCACTGCTGCCCATGTACTTTCCCACAGCCAAGTTGCCTAAACTGTGCGTGGGCCATCTCACCAGGTGCTTAGATGCACGGACCCTTAGTACAGCATCCCCCATAATGGTGATAAATACCACAGTGAAGAGTGAAAAGCAAAGTGGTTCAAGATGTAAAAGCAGGAGTGGGCTACATTGGCTTTTTTTAGAGGTAATGGACAACTTACCACACTTGAGATGGAAACTCTGCATGATTATTATATCAATGACTCAAGCTTCAGCAAGAAGGTTTTTAAGACCAACTCTGCAGAGACATGAATACAAGGAACAGACCTTCAGTGGGCAAAGAGGAGGGGGTTTGGGGGAGGGAAGAAGGAGGCAAAGAAGGGGAACAGTTTAGTCAAGGAACTAGCATGGATGACCCATGGGTGTGGACAAGAAGTGGGGTTGACTTTGGGAGGGAATGGGTGGATGGGAAAGGGGAGGGAAGGGTAGGGGGCGGAATGGGATGAATGTAATACCACAACAATAAAATAAAATTGAAGAAATAAAACAGGCCAACCCTAGCTTGGAAGTGTAAGGAAGAAGGCTCAGACTTAATTGGTATTATAGCAATAAAGCTGGCAGTAACTTAATTCAAGGAATATTACTGACCTTATGTTGTATGTCTCATACATGTATTTCATGTATATATTATCTTATATCCCATACATACATTTACATATGTATTATGTTGTATCTGTCACATATATACACACATACATATATACATACATACATATATGTGTATGTATATATTTCTTTTCTGAGCCTGTTTGTTGTCTTTGGGGAAAGTTTTATACATGTTAAACTCCCAGAGGAACCTGGCCATAGAACTGAGAAGACAATTCAATTTGGGAGAATAAAAGCTCAACAATAATATGCTAATTGTTTAATTAAACAATTAAAACTCACCTTAATAATGAATTAGAAAACTTGATCTGAATTCTCAATAGTAAATAGATCAGTAAAAAAATATTACCAATTTGCAAAAAGAAGTAGTCCATGTGTGGTTAGAAGTGGTTATGAAAGTTTTCATGGATGACAGAAACTGCAAGAATAAGTAGGATTTAGATACACTAGGGATAGAAACTGGGTTTTTAGGAAAATTTAGAAAGAAAAATCTTCAAAACAGTGATGTTGCTGTGTAAATTAATGGAACAATTAGTTTCCCTTTCTTCTCACTGGAACATTTGTCTCACTCAACTATTCAATATGGGTCAAGTCCAATCTTAACTAAAATTATAAGCAAGCTACATCATTAACAGAGTGAATTATATTCCTTTAGTTAGAAAGAAAAAAATATCTGGATTGAATTCTCTATATTAGGATTACTAATGTCTTTAAGTAATTAACAGGTCACTGAATTAGCCATAATTTTTTAAATTTTCTCTTTAAAAGGTTTAAATATATAATTATTTGGCAGAAGCAAAAAAGTATTGAGCAGTAAAGAAAATTATATATTTATCTTAAAAGCTACAACTTGGACAACAGTAAGAGAATTTATGTTGGAAATGTTCAAATGATAAATAACATGTACTATGTGTATATGTAGTATATTAATCCATACATTAATAGTCATTGATGTTGAGGACTAGATAATTTCATTGCAAAATAGAAGAGCAGGTAAATAACTTTCAAATGTTTTTTAAGTATTTACTCTCAAGGGATGCATGTTGGTTAAAGGCTCAGATTCTAGAGCTTTGTCATTCACTAATCATGGAAGGTCAGACAAGTTTCTTAAAGATTTTGTGTCTTAATTTTTTGATCTGTAAAACTGGGATACTGATTATATTTATGTCATTGAGTTGTTTTTAACAATAAAATATCCTAATGTACAAAATATTAAGAGTAATGACAGTACATAAGGTCTCAATAAATATTCTTCTTATTATTATCATCACTTACCATACGGAGGAAACTGGGCATTTATAGTGATAAGCAGACTGAATCTTTACATTGTAGAAAACATTCTTCTAAGGGTTTAACATATGCTTATTTATTTTTCACAAATTAATGATAAAGAGTAAGAACATTTAGTTAATAAATGGAGATACCAGGATTTGAACTCAGAAAAATTTTCTCCAAATTCCAGGCTCTTAAAATGATAGATGACTATTTTTATTTTAATTTTTTTAACTTACATTTAAAAAAAGAATATTCTGCCTGAGTGGTAAAATTACAGAAGGTATATTTCCTGTTTAATTTTTAAAATTTAGTTAACTAATAAAATAATCAAACTTCTGTTCTACCAAAATATATGCAGATTCTGAGATGCAAGCTGTAACTAGGCACTATCATCTTTGTTGAGCAGTGATTTGATACTGATTAAGATTTGATATTTTATCATAATGAAAATGGGGAACTGTAAAGAATAAGATACCAGTGAATATTTTAAAAGGTCTGATTTCAAAGTGATGTGCTAGAAGAAAGAAAGACTGATTTCAGGAGGGCAGAGATCTTAATGTGACTTCCATAATGCTAGTTATGAGCTATTAAATGACAATAGAAAGTTGGACGAATCAGTGGATACAGAGGAGATTAAAAAAAAAAAAAAGCCTGGGCAAAGCTTTGCATTCTTTTTAACTAGATAGGAAAATGACTCGAATATGGTCCTGTATGGTATTCTGTGAAATTTCTCACACCATTCAGCAAGGCTCTTGGTTAAGTGTTTTTAATAAATTAGCCATCCTCTGTTTTTGAAATATCAAAGTCCAATTTGACAATACATGAAGAATAAAAATTATCAACTGGCATTAGTAATGACAATTTGTTAATGTACTCTTGTGCTATGCTAATGACAGTTTGTTAATCTAAAATTATAAGTAGAATCTCTGAGAAGATGTATTGAATCTCTCTAAACATCACAGTTTTTTAGTGCTGAGAAATCTGAGTGGGGAAATACAGTGTAATTAAAATTTTCCAGATGAACACATAATTTAAACAAGGGTGGTTAATTATATGATTTAAACATTTACTGACATGAGCTAAGTAAAGTGACAAATCTGCCTTTGAAGTTATCTCTATACTCAGACCAGTGGACCTTTGTGCCAGAAGAACTCTCTTTTGGATGGGGCTGGGGTATATTTTTAGAATAGCAATGGCAATAGATCTCTGTAAATACTATGGTTCTTTACTTCAATAGTTGTGGACACCACTCATAGCACTTTTGCTTATTAACACAGTTTAGATTTCTTAATAAATTTTAAAAGCTTTTGCAGTTAAGAGTATTTAGCTTGTGGATTACTTGGATATCTACTGTGATTTTCTATTTCCTGTCTGTGGTCTACTGAGTTACTTTATTTTCTCACTCAGTGGACAGTAATGGAAGCTTTTCTTTGACATTTTGTGAATATGTATATATTCAGGAGGTAACTACCATATAATATGAAAAATAGACACATTTATTAAATAAAATGCATGATATAATAAACATTGTACATAACACAATGATGCCTCAGTTCCCTTCAAAGTAGGTACCATGGATCTCACACAGTTCTCCCAATTGCCATCAGCTGCCCTATTGTATTTTCCTGAATTTCATGAACAGTCTGGAATATCTTCCATTTCAAAGGTAGTTTTAGTTTTGGGAAAATCCAGAAGCCACAGGGTTACAAATCTGGGTTGTAGGGAGGCTGAGTCACTTGGGTGATTTGATGTTCCCCCCCCTAAAACTGCATGAGACATGATGCATGAGCAGGTGCATTGTCATGATGAAGCTGCCAGTCACCAGTTGTCCATAGCTGCAGCCTTCTGAATCATCCAGATAGTTTCTGTGGAGTAATGTTCAAGCTTTAACATAAAATGTGATGCAGATTTCTTGCTCTACTCACTCAGTCATTTTGAAAGTGACAGCCAAACAGAACTCATGCCCACTCAATGGAGTCTACTGGTCCCACCAACTAGTACAGGGAAGTCTGCATTGCTTATGCATGTGCATTCCAGTCCACTTTCCTTTGCTGCAAGGTTACGTTGATGCCATACAAACCACTTTGGTTATATCAGGAGTGGCTGGACCTTTTTCAGACAAGCTATGTACTTTAAGCATATATATGTATATATGCTTAAACAGTGTCCAGCCAAGTGTAAGCACTCTATAAGTGTTTGTTATTTTGCTATTATTATCATCATTTTATTCTATTTTTTTTTACATCTTTAGGGCTGCATCATTACAGATCCAAAGTCAGACTTCTTTTGGATGAGAATGATTCCATCATTCAAAGAAAACACAGATATTATGGTCAGACTGATGTTTGATTTTCAGCTGTGCTACTTACTAAATGTGAGTACCTGAGCAAAATACTTAACCTTTCTAAATCACATATTTTGTACCTGAATATGTGATTTGACTACCTACCTGTCCATGTTGTTTAGAGGACTGAGTGTATATATATATATATTTTAAAACTTTGTTGTTTATTAAATGTGAAACTTTGCAAAGATTTTAAAGTACTTACAAATTCATAGCACTGATTATTACTTGTGTATATTTCCAAGGTTCTAAAAAAGCAGATTTAAGATAAGTGAAGAATGATACCCATAATAATGCTTTAAATATTTAAATAATAATTTAAACCATTACACTGTTTTTTAAGGCAGGCCTTATATACTATACAGGCTAGTAACATTTTTGTTAAAAATGTTTATATGTAGAGAATTTTCTTACCTTCTCAGAATAATCAAAGCATATATTTCTTAGGCCTGTGGATTTTTCTTTTGGGTCTTTTAAATTGGGACTCAAAGAAACGTAGAGAGTTAGTAGTAGGTCTAGGGCCCCTATTCATCCTAGGCTCAGGAGCTGTTGACATAGTCTGTAATGGTCCTTTAGAAATCAAGGAAACAAACAAACAAACAAGGAAAGAAGACAGATGGGAAAAACAAGAGTGAAAAATAAGTTTGATAAATTTCAGTTAGATTTTTTTCCCTTGGGTTTGTAAAATACTCCAACATTCTGGAAATAAGTCATCCTCACATGAAATTATCATGAGTAAGATTTGGGTTGTATGCTTTGTTTATTTACAAATAAAAACATAATTTCTGATTAAGGTGGAGTGTACTCTACATCATTATGTTTCATTAGCTGCACATATTTGGAAAGTCAGAGTGCAATAGGTAAAATACATGGCTTGAGGTAAAGCACTGAGGCATAAAATATTTATTCTGTTCAGTGATATTAGATCACACAGGAGAAAGCAGTAAGTCACAGGAACTGAAGGAAGTTACAGTACAGCTCATGGATTACCTGATTTGCTATGCTAAGTTTGATTAATTTTCTTCTGACAGGCAGAAATTGTGACATGGCCAGATTTGCATTTTAGTAGATTGCTCTGGGAACAGTATAGAGAATGGTGTATGAAATTGACAAATGTAGATAAGGGAGGATGAGTTAGGTCAAGGTATATAAGGTAAAATAAGAATTTTTATTTATATATGCCAGAAAATATGAACTTTTTTCTTACTTTGTACAAAAATTTCATAAAGTAATTACTCTCAGCTTCTATTTTATACAGGATGAAAGCCTCTGATGGTTTAAGTGTTGGCTTAAATTTGCATAGCTCACTTGTGAGCAAAACTTATGTTGAATCTAACATTTTCATACTCCAGGACATGCATTTTAGAGCTATAGGAAATTGTATTAGTATGTTTCCTCATTTCCAGAGAGGTGTGCCTGGGACCCACACAGCAGCTGTAAAGAACAGTGAGAAGCCCTGGCTGGTGAGGCTCAGTGGATAGGCACCGACCTGCGAACCCAAAGGCCACTGGTTCGATTCCCAGCCAGGACACACAGCCAGGTTGCAAGCCAGGTCTCCAGCCACGTCTGTAGCTGGAGGCAGGTGAAAGGCAACCATTCATTGATGTTTCTCTCCCTTTCTTCCTCCTTCATTGCCCTTCTCTCTAAAAATAATGAATAAAATCTAAAAAAAAGTTTTTAAAAAAAGAAAGAAAAAGAACACCAAGTGGGTACTGATTAACTTTTAATTGCAATATTGTGTTTCCACTTAAAATTTAACTTGGGAATAAAAGAATTAGGGCCAGGATGGGCTCTACTGCTCATTAAAATACAAATATGTAAATATATTAAAAACTACAGTTTTAAAAGTTTAACTTCTGAAATCTACACACTAACCCTTGTGATCTTTAAGCTGTTGTTTAAACAAAATGCCTTCAAGTAGATGGTGCAGAGAAGTGATCTTTAAGCTACTAGGTGTCTCCAAGTTGAAACAGGTAGGCTTCTATGAGGAAAGGAACAAACTCAGAAGGAAGAGACTAGAACTCAGTTTCTAGCATTACCATTTTTCCTCAGATTGAATCTGAACAATAATTAAAGTCCGTCCTTAAAACATTCAGCTTCTAAATTAACTGAAAGTATGTCTGATATATCTGCTTTTAAGTGTTTTAAGTGAATGGGCTATTTTAACTACTCAATGGGTATGATGACATAGTCTTATTGGGAAATAATTTTTTACTGGAAATTCAGGGATAATTTCAACTCTTGGAGAAAAACCCTAATAAGAAGGATATAAATTGGAAACACTGACACATCCTATTTGCAATTATATTGTATTGCATTCAGGGCAGCACAGCAATAGAAATAGTACTGTGAGCCACAGAGATTACTTGAAATTTTCTAGTAATCACATTTAAAAAGTGAAAAAAAAAAAAAAAAAAAAGAAAACCAAACCAGGTAATATTATTATAATAATTATCAATATACACACTATTTTGAATATAATTTATTCAAAATATTATTCTAAAATATAATACAATAGCAATCATTAATGAGATATTTCATTTAGGGTGTATCTTAATCCAGATGTTAAAATTTTATTGGGAATTCTTGATCTGTATTTGGTTCCATGAACTTCAAATTTTCAAATATAAATGTACATGACCAAGTCATTCTAAACATGTTTAAGTGTTTTTCAAACTGAATTTAGTTTTATATTTTAAATTTGAATGAACTAAAATTAAGCCATATTGAAAATTATCAATCACACTTGCCACATTTCAAGTGTTCAGGAGCCATTTGTGGCCTGTGTCTGCATTAGAAGATCCACAGCTATTTCTTGATGGAAAATTATCAAGGAATAGGGAGTTCTAATTAAGTACTTTTGACACTGAAGTACATCTGTAATTGTTATGCTTACAATTAAACATTGTTTATATTTTCTGACCTAATTTTTCTGCCAAAATATCAGGGTCTCATGATCACATTTTCATTTACATAGTCTCATTTTTAAGATGGTAGATCAAGATACAGGCAGTATAGAAGATCAGAAAGAATAAAACTTAAAACTGGAAAATGATAGATACTTTTTATCTGCTTATTCACTCATTTACTTTAGTAAATCTTGTAAATTAACAGTGTTCTTTATATTCTATCCTTTTCTCCCAAAACAAGTGATGGCTAAATCACTGTGCCCAACAGAAGTAACTGATATTCTGAGAATTCTATTTTAAGAGACATGCTGCATAAGTAAAATAATACTTCACTTCGGGTCTGTATATAGTCCTCTGATTTACTTTTATATTAAGATGCTATTTTTAGAACAACTTTAGTTTTAAAGAAAAGTTGAGAAGTAGGTATTTCCTATGTATCCCATGGCTTCCCATTATCACTATCCTCTATCAAGATAGTACATTTGCTACATTTACATCATAATCACCCCAAGTGTATAGTTCACATTATGGCTTACCTTTGGTTTTGTAGGTTCTATGGGTTTAAATAAAGGTTAATGGCAGGAATCCATTACTGTGGTGTTATAGAAAGTGCTTTCACTGCCCTGAAAATCCTCTGCACTCTGCTTATTCACCCCTCCCCTTTCCCAACCCTTGGCAACCATTTATCTTTTTATTGGCTTTTCTGGAACTATACAGTATATAGCCTTTTCCGGTTGGTTTTAATCACTTAGTAATATCAATTTAAGGTTTCTCCATGTCTTTTCATTGCTTATAAGCTCATTTCCTTTTAGTGTTGAACAATATTCAGGTGTCTGGATGTAACATACCTTGTATGTACAACTTCTGCAGGACATCTGAATTTCTTCTAAATTTTGGCAATTCTGAACAAAAGCTGCCCTAAATATCTATGTGCAATGCTTTGGGTCAATGCCAAGAAGAGCAAGTGCTGGATTATATGGTATGAGTACGTTTAGTTTTATAAAACACTATTAAACTATTTGCCAAAGTGTTTCATTTTTCATTCAGCCAACAATGCATGAGAGTTCCTATTGCTCCACATCCTTGACAGTATTTGATGTTGTCACTGTTCTTAATGTTAACTATTATAATAGGCTCCTAGTGGAATGTCATTAAAAAAACATTTTATTTATTATTTTCAGAGACAGAGGAAGGGAGAAAGGCAGAGAGGGAGAGAAACATTAATGTTTGGTTGCCTTTCACCTGTCTCCAGCTGGGGCCTGGCTGGAGACCTGGCTTCCAATCTGGTTATGTGTCCTGGCTGGGAATCGAACCAGTGACCTTTGGGTTTGCAGGCTGGAGTCTATGCCACCAGCCAGGGCTTGGATTGTCACTTTTGTTTTAATTTGCATTTGTCTGATGACATATGATGGAGAGCATATTTTCATACACTTACCTGTTTATCTTAGCGTCTTGAACCATTTTTGTTTTTTTCCAGGCTCTTGTCCTCTGATTTTAATGTAATGCTAGCTAGAATTTTCCAAGATGGGTGTTGTTTGATAGATTATTATTACAAAGTTAAGCATGAGATTCAAATTGATAGATTAGAGTTATACCATTACAGCTACTTCTGCATGTTTTTGAAATTGTCCTGTAGGTTACTACACTGGGTAAAAGTCATGAACAGAGCTGATATTTGAACTCGTTATATCTGATCTCTGCTTCAATTTTTTTACTACATCTTCTTTGTATTCTTAACTACCACTAAAATTAAATTAAGGCATGCCTTTCAGGGATATAAATACCTTTCCAAAACTTTTTTTATTAAATATTTTATTTATTAGTTTTTTTAGAGAGATGGGTAGGGAGAGAGGCAGGGAGGGAAAGAGACATCAATGTATGGTTGCCTTTCACTTGCCTCCAGCTACAGATTTGGCTGGAGACCTGGCTTGCAACCTGGTTATGCACCCTGGCTGGGAAAGAACCAGTGACCTTTGGGTTTGCGGGCCGGTACCTTATCCACTGTGCCACCAGCCAGGGCCCCTTTCTAAAAACTTTTTATTTTTAAGGGATTTTTTTAGTTATGTAGGTTCTTGCATAGCATATATTGTATGTTTTCCTTGTGTGTAACTGACAGTTACCTCATTTATAGGTTAAATCAATAATATAAAAAGCTAGGATTTAGACTTCTTCTGTCACATGCCAAGTATATTTAAATGTTTATCTGGAACATCTTATGCAATATTTTAAAAATCTGTTAGGCAGACAAAATTATCTTTACTGTGAAGGTAAAGTTCAGAGAGATTAACACCTTGTCCAGACTGAGCTAGCAATTGGTGGATCCAGGGTTCAACTAGAACAATAATTGTAGGGCTTCCTACAATTATTCTAAAGCATTATAGAGTCCCGATTTGCTATATGAGTCCTGCAATAGATTACAAACATTCTCCAAATTAGGTGATGATCTGACAGGGGAGAAGCCTGCAACCTATTCAAGATGAATGATTTAAAGAGCAATGCAATTAAATCAAACACTGTGGAAACAATAATGAGTAAGCATTGATGATCACAGCAGAAAAAGATTATTAGGAAAAGCATTTTGTAAAGTTCAGACCAGCTGAACCCTGAAGGATGAGTGAAATTTGATTTCAGGAAGGAGCAGTGATGAGATTCCAAAGAAAGGTTAAAGACTAATAAAAGTGTAGAAATATATGGCTTTTGTGGGGCAGTTGGGGAGAAAAGCTGATTATAGCAGGGATGCAATTTGAAAAAGAGTAATTTTAAAACAATTAAAATCCAGGTTCCCACAAAACATTCTTTCCGTGAGAACAGAGGCAGCTTCTATTGTGTTTTCAAAAGATTTCTTTTCTACCTAAGAATACTGGAGCTCAGCTCCAAGCAAACAGTCAGCAATTGTTTCTAAGCATGTGTACAGATCTTGTGCTCATGAGGAACTGCTGTCTGATCCCCCCAAGATACTTTCTATTTATTTCTTTCTCAAGACAACCCACTCCCCCTGTAAAATGTAAGCATTATTCACCTTGGTCATTCATCTCCTCAGGTAACAAATTCAAACCGATGGTAAGAATTGTATGGCAGCCCTGACTGCTGTGGCTCAGTGGGTTGGTGCCAGTCTGTGAACCCAAAGGTCACTGGTTTGAATCCCAGCCCAAGGCACATAACCAGGATGCAAGCCAGATCTCCAGCCAGATTCATAGCTGGAGGCAGGTGAAAGGCAACCATACATGATGTTTCTCTCCCTTTCTTCCTCCCTGCCTGCCTTTCGTTCTGAAAATAGTGAATAAAATCTAAAAAAAAAAAAAAAGAATCGTATGGTGGAACCATAGAAACAAAGTGTTCCTGGAAAGGTCCAAAGTACCTGAAATCTGTGGATGCGATGCTAGTTGGGCTAGAGCCTGATCTGCAACTGGACTTGCTTTGTGTAAGGCCCCTTCTCGGCCATTGCTTTGAAAACTGTAAACTCTAAGGAACATGCTATTTAATGGGGAAAATACTCATTTAGACATAACTTATACAGGGCTTTCTGGTTTAAAATGATAGGAAGAGAAAGGGCACAAAATGTGAATATTCAAAACGGTACTAGGCTGTTTGGCATAAATTAAGATAAGAAGTTAGGCTTTTAAAATAAGTTGCAAACAATTATGAAGATAATTAGCTCTAAAGATTAGTTTGTGATTTGTTATTTAGGCAATAAGTTACTTCCCCCCAAATTTAGAAGTTGCTCCAAACAATGTTTTACCAACTTTCAATTGGTGCCAGTGTAAAATAACATTAAAAAATTTAAAGTATTATTGTTATTGTTACTATTATCATTACTATTACTTAATGGGGGAGAAGAAACATTAGCTAATAGGAATAATTTATCCCAATAATGGACTTGTTTGTGATGTTGTTCCAACCTGATAGTTTATCATTAGGAAACGGTTCCTTATAAGTGTTAAAAGTCAAAAATTAAGCCCTGGCCAGGTAGCTCCAGCATTGTCCCCATATGCCAAGGTTGCATGCTCAATCTTTGGTTAGAGCACATACAAGACACAACCAATGAATGTATGAATAAGTAAAACAACAAATCAACATCCCTCTCTCTCTCAAAACCAATTAAAAAAAAAAAGTCAGTAGTTCAAGTTCAGGCTTAACAAGTTTATTTTTCCAATAGTAATTCTGTGTTGCTTTTGTGCAGGAGAACTGTTGGACTAATTATCATAATTCTCATCTTTATTTTGTCTATGGCAACATAGCCTAAGAAGAGTTTATTAAAAATAATAAAATATTATCAAAAGGTGACATATTTAAAAATTCACTATTATTATTCAGTACATTGAACACTTGTTCTTTAATCTGGAAAGGACTTGTTCTCTATGACACAATTTATTTTTCTCAGTTCAGTATAATGAAAAAAGACATGCATTTTTAAATCTGCCTTAGATATAAGAAATGGCCCATTTACCTGGGCCAAAGACCCCGATGCAACTTTTTCAGTAAGTATTATTATTATCTATTTTGCAGCATTGGATATATCATTATAGTATATTTTCAAAGTAAATACAAACAAAATGAATAAAACATATTTACCAAATATGTTTAGTATACAGTGTATTGCCCTTAACATAGATAAAATACTATAAAAAACATCTATGGCAATTGCTTATCAAGAACTTGTATGACATTAGTGAGCACATAATCTTACTGTGAAGAAATAATTTAGACTCTTGGGACAAAGAAGACACTAAATCCTATTTATAATCAAGAATTCAGTAGAGCATAATTTCCAGCAAGTACTTTTCAGATGGTTCAAAAAATTCCAGTACAGTTCCCAGAGGAAGTTACCTTGAGAAAATTCCCAAAAGTTGAAGAACTGATATGAAAAGGGAAGGAAGAGCCAGATAATAAAGGAAAGAAACTATAGCTAAGAGAATGCAAAGGAACCAACTGTCAGTACCAGACACATTGTAAACTAAGTTTCCAATGTAGATCTTATGCTTCAAAAGTTATCATACCAGTTAAATTGTCAAAAGTTACACTCTATTGAGTGATTAAGGCAGGGTCTGTGCCAGGACTGCCAAACTCTTTTATTAATTGCACTAAGGTACAGATAGGAAAGTGAATTCAAGTGAGTATGAATAAACTATACTTTTAAGCTCACATAATGTTACTACTCAAAGTTATATAAGTAAGCCAACATATTATTGATGGTTTCAATAAGGATAAGAATTCAATAAATTTGTACTCACTTTATAACAGCTATATGGATATAGAGCTAGAGACGATAGATCAAGATGTGAAATTAGTATGCTAAAATGCAAAAATCATTACATATATCAACTTTATAAATATGTACACAGAGAAAGCATTCAAGGGCATAACTATAACAATTGTAGCATAAATTCTTAACATAAGAAAAGTACGCTGCAAGACAATAAACATATACTGGTAAGAGTATTTTATGAAGTTGTTTATGATTGGAAGTTATTATGATCATAAGATTATAAAACCAACTTAGAACAAGCAAACAAGAAAACAAATGTCTATTTGTAGTAAGATGACTCTAGTCTATGATATGAAAATACTGAACTTGTTTTTATCATCCTCGGAGCACCAATTTTAGGGGTTTTAACAATGAGTAAAGGCCATTCTTTTAACTAAAAATAACACACATTTTATTCTCGGAGATCACTTTGAATATTTAAACTATTCAGAGAAAGTTAACAGGATGCAGTAAAAATATGATTAACATTATATTTCTCAAAAATTAAAAAAATTATTATGAAGAGAAAGGATCATTTTGGTCAAAGGCTCAGACTCTAAAGCCTTGTTGGTAATTAATCATGGAAGTTTAGCCAAGTTATTTCTTGATCTGTTAAACTGGTATACTGATTGTATTTCCATCATTGGGTTTATTTTAACAATTAAATACCCTGATATGTACAAAATATTTAGACCAAAGAATAAGGATTAAAACTAGTATTACAATTTGTGTACAGAGATCACTTGCTTAATAAATATTTAATAGCAAAGTTAAATAATGTTGACACTCACAACTGACTGATGTACCCTCACCCCTGAGGGATTCATATGACATATTTCCTAATGTTTTATTTGTGGGGGGCAAAATACATTGACAGGACATTTTCAATAGAAAACATGAGATCCTAAAGCACTGTTTGAAATGAAGCAACAATAGATAGAATTAAGAATGTTGCATGCATATTGATTTAGAAACAACTAAGGGGGAGAGAAAAGTAAATCAAGAAACATGTTAGAGGGGTGGTGAGTTGAGAGTTGCTGGGAAAAAAATGTCAAAGAGAAATTACCATCCTGGAAGTAACTTAAGGATTTTGAAGAACACTTACATTTAATATTAAAATTAGAAGTAGTTTTTAAATGCAGCCTAATATTAGTCAAGTGTACTAAGTACACTCATACTCAGAGATAGTGCTTATGAGAAACTATGGTTCAAACTGGCCCAAGCACTAGAAGTAAAACTCAATTGAAAATATGAAGTCAGCAGAAACAGGTAAGTGGAAATCAGAGAAGCCTCTGGGGACTTACAGAAGTATAGGAAAGGGTTTTAGATTTTGCACTAGATATCAAATGGAGGTTAAGAAAAACTCTATGCAAATCTAATCTTTAAGTTATCAAATAGTTTAAGTAGAGAAGAAATGAAAACATACATACTTATCTATTTATATTTTATCCTGGGTTATTTAAAAGGAAGCTAATGCCAAATGCTGTTAAAAATGCCTGATTAAAATTAATTTTAAAAAATGGCTGCTGCTCTTTCTTTAAACTATTCAGACAAATAAAACTGCAATCAACATTTGTATTTGTTATAAGGAACTAATATTTGTTACAGGGAACTGTCATGTATACTGCCCAACTTACTGGTAATATTCATTGTCACTTTGTAATTTAGGTGTTATTATCTATTTTTCTTTTGAAGAAGTAAGCTCAGAATGGTTAAGTGTTATTACTGACATAAATGACAATTTTATAGTTAAATTTAGGGCCTCTGAAATTGATATCTGCATTTTTATGCCAATATCACTGCCTCTCCTGATGTTCCACTTGGCCTCGTTTGCCTTTTTTCTATATTGAACAAAATCTCATGGCACTTAGGGAAAATCACATAGTAGCCACCATTTCTTCCACTGCCAGGTGTGTTTTATTTCTTGATTGCAGTCCAATTGTCATCTGGCTGTAGAGAACTCCCTGAACAATTATCATGTCTGTCTTTCTCCACAATTGGTAGTCTCCTTGACTTTCCTATCCAGAATAGTTTGCTTCTGAAAGCAAACCTACTCTCAACATAAAACTTCCTATCTGTTTATTGAATTAGTTGCTCCAAAGAGTTATTTTCTACCTTAATGAGGAGGATAATAAATTAATCACAGGGTGCAGAAATCCGTCCAAGACTTTTTCTCCCAGGTAATATGCATTTATACATTTCATCTAACATCGGCCTTCAGATGTCTTTTCTTTTTTAACCCAAGGGGCTGACACACTTAATGATTTATATGAGTCTTCTTTCAAGACCTAGAAAGTGTACAAAGAGAGGCATCCAACAAATGACAATCTCCTTCACTGTGGGCACCACTGGGTGGCTAAGGAGTAGATCTGTTGGGGATAATTAGAGCACATTAATCCAAAACAAACCAACTGATCAACAATTTACTCAAACTGCAGTAACGGGTTTATTAAACATGACCTGCTGTTTTGGGATGATGTAGTTTTTTGTTTTCATTACAAAGGAATAAAATTATTTGTTAAGTTTTCAAAGATATTTGGGAAAATTATATATTTTTTTATATCAGAAGTGATGAAGTAAACATTAGATAGATTTTCATAAAATTCTGGGAACATGACATTAAAAACTAGTTTTTTAAGATTTTATTCTTTTTTTTTAGGGAGAAGGGCAAGAAGGGAGGAAGAATGGGAGAGAAGCATCAACGTATAGTTGCCTTTCTTTTGCCTCCAGCTAAGGACCTGGCTGGAGACGTGACTTGCAACCTGGTTATGTGCCCTGACTGGGAATTGAACCAGTGACCTTTGGGTTCACAGGCTGGTGCTTATCCATTGAACCGCCAGCCAGGGCTCATGGTATGTGTTGAAGTTAGCTTTTTATGTATCTGACATTCTAATATTTAAAATATAGGGAAACAGAGACTAGTTGAATGTGTAGTTTTGAGTGACAAGTTACATGTCTATTTTATGCAAAAATCATCTTAAGAGTTTTTCTCAATAAAAATACAAATTAGTAGAAGAAGGAATTCTAGGATATTTTGATATGTGACCTTCAGTAAACATGTTCCATGGAGTTCGATTTCATAAACTAATTTGAAAAGGCTTAGCTTGAAATATGTTGTTGAAAAGATGGAGAAAATCCTTACCAGGCTACAGGAAAAGACTAGAGGCAAATATATAAATCAATCACTGTGATAAAATGTCAAAGAATATGAGTCAGAATCAGTATTGCCAAAGTTGCTATGAAGTCAGGTATTATTTAATGTCTTCATTAAAACTTTAGAAAAATAATTGAGTAACATTGGAATTAAAATTCGGTCCTTCTGTGCCAAAGTGCATAGAGAAAACAAATTCTAGTGTTAAATTCCAATGCACTCAATTATTTTCAAAAGTAGAAGAAATTGACTTTTTTCCATCAGAATCTCTGTAGGCCAGAAGGGAGTAGCAAAAATTATTCAAAGTAATGAAACACAAGTATTAAACAAAGATTAATCCACCCAGCAAAGAACTTTCCAAAGAAAAATCTAAAGGAGTTAATCACCACCAAACTAGTACCACATGAAATGTTAAGGGGTTTTCTTTTAAAAAAGAACAAAGAGATAAAAAATATGAACAATAAAAATGGCAGAAAATAGACATCTATCAACAGTTGAACGTAAATAAAACAAAATAAATTAATAAGCAGAACAGAAACAGACTCATAGACAGAGAATATTTTGATGGTTGTTAGGTGTGGGCAGGGGTTAGGGAAATGAGTGAAAAAAGTGAAAGGATTAAACGGTACAAACTGGTTGTCACAGACTAGTCATAAGAAATAAAGTTAATAATATCTTAATAACTATATATGGTGTCACATGGATATGATACTTATTGGGATGATCACTTAGTAAGAAATATAGTGTCTAATCATTGGTATGTATAAACCTGAAATTAATGTAATATTGTATGTCAACTGTAATTGAAAAGTAAAAAAAAAAAACGTGTTTTTAAAGTAGAAGACATTGTCACAATTATTTCATGAAAATTGCCCAGAACTAAATAGCTGGGTTTATTTTTATGTATTTTTTATTTTTTATTTAATTTAAAGGAGTGACATTGGTTAATAAAGGTATATAGGTCTCAGTTATGCAATTCTATACTACATCATCTATATGTTGTATTGTGTGTTCCCCACCCAAATTCAAGTCTTCATCTGTCACCATTTATCCCCCTTTTACCCTCTTTTTTAAAGATTTTAGTTATTATTTCCAGAGAGAGGGGTGGGGAGAGAGGTAGAGAGGGAGAGATACATCTATGTATGATTGCCTTTCACCTGCCCCCAGCTACGGACCTGGCTTGCAACCTGGTTTTGTGCCCTGGCTAGGAATTGAACCAGCGACCTTTGGGTTTGAAGGCTGGCACCTAATCCACTGTGCCACCAGCCAGGGCCTATGTAAGAGTTTTCATGACAAGAGAACTCACTTAAGGAAATCAGAAATGGTGAAACCTATAGGTCTTTGTGTTAAATGAACTGAGACAGGCTATTGTTGAAAAGTAACTAAACTATGTGAAGAAGTTAAAGGAAGATAAGAATTATTTTACCAAGGTCTGTTTGTACAGAACTCTCTGGGTATCAACTTTTCACCCACAATTACAGGAATGGTTCTTTCCTCAAGGTATGGGAAAAACATCTTTCCCATGAGAATATCTTCACTTGCTTTTAAGAAAATAAAGAAAATCAGAGTGATTTTGTTTTTCTTTTTTCTTTTTTTTTTAAAGTACCTTTAACTCAAAATAGTCAGGATGCCAGAATAGCATATTTTGGGGTGGTATATTCTGTCACCCATTAATATAAAATTTTCATTTCTTTGAGCTTCTCTAAGGTATTAAAAATGATTTTATTCTATAGGCCTCACTATGATATATATATTTGGAAAAGGGGAAATTAGACAATGGCATGCATATTTGTTTCATTCAAAGTTCCATATACATTTTCCTCCACACATTTGCTTTATATATACATATTCTGATCCAAACTCAAGGAAGGCAAATAGCAATTACAAAGTAATTGCAAACAATCATTTTGTATACTTTAAAAACAAAATGAACCCCAGAAACATAGGATTAATTCAGTTAAACAATTCCATATGATATGTGAGTATATAATGTCTACCATGTACCCAGCCATAGCCCAGGATCAGAAGTGGGGAGAAGAGGAGGAAAGCATACCCTTTTTAGCTTTGGATAAAAATGGCTTCAGACCAATAAAAAAGTACTGAAAAATTTAATTAGAAGGGCTGCGATTGCTGTCTTGCAACTGTTGCCTTACTCTATTTCTAACTAGTCACTTCTTTTGTCCCAAAAGATCCTTCTGGAAAGATGGGTGGGCTCCCCAGATTACTCTGCATTTTCTTGAGGTACTGGATTAGCCCTGTTTACCATTCTCCAGAATTTATGCTCCAGCCAGGGAGAGAGCTAGCTTTCGAATGAAAATAAACTAAATCATCTACTTGGGGTTAACTAAATTCTTCAGTTTTTATCTTAATTAAGGTACAAAGAAAAGTGTTCATAAACTTACAATTACAGAGAGCTACATAGGCATGTATATTGTTCAGGACATCATTTAAGTAGCTCTAAAGGAGAGATATGGTAGGTGGAAGTGTTTTTTCCCCTCTCATGAAACAAAAGAAATGAACAAACAAATAAACAAACAAACAAACAAACAAACAGGAAAGGAAAAGAAAAATCTGTTCACTGCAGATTTTGGTAGTTTTCACATCTATGCAATCATATTTGCACATCAGTTGATTAATACATCAGACATGAGCAAATCAAACAGTGATTCTAAAAGAAGTGTTGTCTTTGAAACAACATTCTTATGGAATTAAAATAGCTGATTTTTATTATATAAATAAGAGTTAAAATTATATAAGTCCAAGGCAATGCAAAAATTAAAGAAAAGATTGGATATTTCAGTACACAGAGATAAGTATGGATGTCATTTTTGCAATCATTATTTAACACCTGTCTATACATGATTACATAGCTAAATGTATAACTTTACATAAAGAAGATCACATTGTGTATAACATTTTGATTTCAAATGCCATTTTATTAATTACATTTTATTTATTAATTCCTTCATTCCTTTTCTACTCACTTATTTTTTGACTTCCCACACCCCACACATTCCACATTTCAAGTTAAAATACCATCCTGTATGATATTTATGTTATTTATTGTCATAATATAATCATATGATGCATACTAGCTTTATGGCTCAAATAGCATTCTAGAAGTCCCTTCAAGTAAAACTAGTAAAGCTCTCAGTATTTTAATTAATGATACAATAACCCATGATTGGCGATAGTACAATTTATTAAATTTTTCCCTTGTTGATGATTAACATTTAGGGATCTTAACAGTTTTATTTTTCCAGACAGATAATACTACAGTCTACATTCTTATTTCTATAGAAATAATTCCCCAAAGTGGACATTATTTTAATAGTATAATCATAATATAATATAACAAGTTTAAAAAATATACATAGGTACACTTTATTAGTAGTAGATGAACATGTTACATTTTACACTTTAGGATCTTCAGAAATTTTGGGCTTGTTATTTATTTTATTACTGTGTTCTTTTTAATTAGGTAATGGAAATGGTATCTCATTTTTAATTAGTTTGAATTCCCCTTTCTTCTCCAGAAGTAGGCCAGTTTTTAGTAGCCATTTTTCTCTCTACTTTGATGGGTCAATAACATTTTCCCCCTAGTTTTCTATTGTGTTGTATTCAAGCTCTTTATTAAACATATATTCACTTATTATTTGCTGTGTGAACTACCAATATTTTATGATAATTTATACTTAAATTTTAATTTTTAGGATGGTATATTATGTTACATCAAATTTAAAAGTTGGTTTATCTCAAATTATTTGTTACTTGAAGCAATGTTGTTCCCTTGGGGAAAATAAGTATCTTGCCAACAAACCATCCCTCCATTTTAATAGAAAAGTGTGGGAGGCCATAATTCTAATATTGAAAAAGCATTATCAGAGTTACACACATGGAAGCACTACAAACCCTGGAGAGAAAATGTCACAAACATTTATACAGTGTAGTAGAAGAGATAATAAAAAATTTTCTGATGTACTTTGTGATTTTATTTTTTTAAGACTTTATACTATTATTCTATAACAGTTGTTCCAATTCTACCCCTTTACCTTCCTCCACCCATACCACCCCCAACTCCCACAGTCAATTCCCACACTGTTGTTCATATCCATGGGTCATTCATACGTGTTGACTAGTCTCTTCCCATTTTTTCCATCATTATCTCTCTCTCTCTTCCACTCTGGTCATTGTCAGTCTCTTCCATGTTTCCATTCCTTTGATTCTATTTTTTCATTAGTTTATTTTGTTCATTAGATTCCTCTTATGGATAAAATCATATGGCATTTATCATTCAATGACCAATTTATTATTATGCTAATATTAGCATAATATTCTCCAGTTCCATCCATACTGGTGCAACAGGCAGAAGTTCCTTCATTCTTTCTGCTGCATGGTATTGTGCCATTGTGTAAATGTACCACAGTTTTTGATACATTCATTTACTGAGGGGCACTTGTGCTGTTTCCAGCACTTGGCTATAGTAAATAACACTACTATGAACATAGGGGTGCATTGGTTCTTCTAAATTGGTGAGTCAAGATTCTTAGGGTATATTTCCAGCAGTGGGATCACTGGATCAAAAGGTAGTTTGACTTAATTTTTTGAGGAAATCCCATAGTGTTTTCCACAGTGGCTGCACCAGTTCCCACAAACACTGTACTAGGGTTCCCTGTTTTCCATATTTTTGCCAGCACTGTTGTTTATAGATTCATAAATGCTAGCCTTTCTGAGAGGTATAAGGTGATATCTCATTGTGATTTAAATTTGCATCTTTCTGATGTCTAGTCTGGTACTTGCATAAGAACAGACACATAGATGAATGGAACAGAATAGAGAACCCAGAAATAAATCCATGTCTTTACGGTCAATTGATATTTGACAAAGGTAGCCTGAGAATAAAATGGAGTAAAATAGCCTCTTCAATAAATGATTATGGAAGAGCTGGAGAGGGACATGCAAAAAATAAATAAATAAACTAGACCACCAATTTACACCATACACCAAAATAAATTTAAACTGGATAAAAGACTTACATATAAGTTGTGACACCATAAAAGTCCTAGAGGAAAACATACACAAGAAAATTTCAGATATCCAACACAGCAACATTTTTGCCAATATAACTCCTAGAGCAAGAAGGATAAAGGAAAAATAAACAAGTGTGACTATATCAGACTAAAAAGCTTCTGCACAGCTAAAGAAATCATCATCAAAATGAAAAGGGAATGGACCATACAGGAGAATATATTTGCCAATGAAATATTGGACAAGGGTTTGATCTCTAAAATATATTAAGAACTCATATGACTCACTACCGGGAAGACAAACAATCCAATTAAAAAATGGGCAAAGGACCTAAACAGATACTTGTCCAAGGAGGACACATGAAGAGATGTTCAACATCCTAGCCATCAGAGAGGAGCAAATTAAAAGTACTTTATGATTATCTTATGCTTATCTGCTTTTGATTACTTCTCTAGGGTTCCCAGGGTCAAAGTATTCATGAACTTTTATTTTAATATTAAAGGATAAATTATGTTTAGTGGATCTATTATGTTTAGGAAACATTGTAAATGAGGAAAATGTGTCAGCAGCAGTCTCACTGTTAATCATTTTACCTTAAGAGTTTCAAAGATGTTGTTTAACACTATGAATTATTCATTCTCCTTTATAATACATTCATCCCTCAACTGTTGCTTTATGTGGACATGACTAATAGTAATTATTACACATTTGCCTCATTTCTTGCTGTGCAACAAAAGAAGATACCTTAATAAATGTCATAATGAAAAATTGAAATAGGCAAATATTGTTTGTAAAATAATTATTCCCAATTAAAAAAAATAATAATTTTCATTAGATAATTAGAGGCAAGGAAAGTGAGAGGTTTGAACATTGTTGTTCTGTGATAAGCAAATGTGTGATTTCAATGTAGTCACAGTCACAGATTAACTTTCTAAATGTAGCCAAGGAGTTTGCACATTTAAAAACTATGAATTATTGTAAGTGCTCAGGGTTAAGTTGGCTAAGAGTGTATGTTAAGTGAGCAATCAGGGGCTGCCACATAAAATACCTTGCAGCCAAAAGTGAATTATTTTCAAAGTGAAATGGAAGAGTCAGGTGAACTGCAGATCACTGCATGTCTTCTACCAGCACATTATTTTCATGACTAAAATCATGATGTTGGGAAATAAATGGATTGCTTCAGAGACACCTTAGAAAATGTTTCAACATAGAATTGTAGGTACCAAAGTGAATATGATGGGTTTATTTTTCTGTGGTTAAAATTGATCATAAAATAATTTATCATATAAAGTTTAAAGCTATTATTAAAAAAAATACTATTTTTAATTTATTTATTTTTAAAGATTTTATTCATTATTTTCCAGAGGGAGAGGAAGGGAGAGAAGCAGAGAGGAAGAAAAACATCAATGTATGGCTGCCTTTCACCTGCTTCCAGCCATGGATCTGGCTGGAGACCCGGCTTGCAACCTGCTTATGTTGTCCTGGTTGGGAATCAAACCAGCAACCTTTGGATTTGTAGGCCAGAACCTTACCCACTGTGCCACCAGTCAGGGCCAAAAATTTAGTATTTTTAATCATGAAAAATCATGACAATAAATTGTTTTTCAAATTAACAACAGAATCTTTAGCACTATGAATTATATGAAGAGGTAAATGAAGTAGCTAATTAACAATGCAGTAATTTAATATTTTAAATATTTTTAAAACAGGTCTGTGTGTCTTCAAATCTTAGAATCTGGACTTTATTTTGATATTACATGCTCCATAGATACGTAGATTTAAAATATAATTACAACTCACTGAAGAAGATATACAAAGGACCCAGAGGCATATGAAAGAATGCTCAACATCACTAGTCATCAGAGAGATGCAAATTAAAACCACAATAAGATACCACCTCACACCTGTCAGAATGGCAATCATCAACAAATCAACAGACAACAAGTGTTGGCGAGGATGCGGGGCAAAGGGAACCCTCATACACTGTAGGTGGGAATGTAGGCTGGTGCAGCCACTGTGGAAATCAGTATGGGGTTTCCTTAAAAAACTGAAAATGGAACTGCCTTTTGATCCAGCAATTCCACTACTTGGACTATACCCAAAGAATCCTGAAACACCAATTCATAAGAACCTATGCACACCTATGTTCATAGCGGCACTATTTACAATAGCCAAGTGCTGGAACCTAAGTGCCCATCAGTGGATGATTGGATCAAAAAACTTTGGTACATTTACACAATGGAATTCTATATAGCAGAAAGAAAGAAGGAACTGGTACCCTTTGCAACAACATGGATGGAACTGGAGAGTATTATGCTTAGTGAAATAAGCCAGTCAGTGAAGGACAAATATCATATGATCTCACCCATTACGGGACAATAATGAACAAAGCTAACAACAAGCAAAACAGGACCAAGTATATGAATACAAGGAATAGGCCTTCAGTGGTCAGGGGAACGGGATACGGGGGAGGGGGAGGTAGAGGCAAAGAAGGGGAGCAGCTTAGACAAGAACCTAGTATAAAGGAACCATGGACATGGACAACAGGGGGGATTGACTTTGAGAGGAATGGGTGGGTGGGGAGGGGGACAGAGGGGAGCAAAAAGGGGATGGATGTAATACAACAACAATAAAATTAAAAAACAAACAAACAAACAAACAAATAACTGAAAATGGAACTGCCTTTTGATCCAGCAATTCCACTACTTGGACTATACCCAAAGAATCCTGAAACATCAATTCATAAGAACCTATGCACACCCATGTTCATAGCAGCATTATTTACAATAGCCAATTGCTGGAAACAGCCTAAGTGCCCAACAGTGGATGATTGGATCAAAAAACTTTGGTACATTTACACAATGGAATTCTATATAGCAGAAAGAAAGAAGGAACTTGTACCCTTTGCAACAACATGGATGGAACTGGAGAGTATTATGCTTAGTGAAATAAGCCAGTCAGTGAAGGACAAATAGCATATGATCTCACCCATTACAGGACAATAATGAACAAAACTAACAACAAGCAAAACAGAACCAAATATATGAAACAGTGAATAGGCCTTCAGTGGTCAGGGGGAAAGAGGTTGGGGGGAGGGGGGAGGCAGAGGCAAGAAAGGGGAGCAGTTTAGACAAGAACCTAGTATAAAGGAACCATGGACATGGACAACAGGTGGGATTGACTTTGGGGGGAATGGGTGGGTGGGGAGGGGGACTGAGGGGAGCAAAAAGGGGATCGATGTAATACAACAACAATTAAAAAAACAACTCAAATATATATATATATATAATTAAATTCAGAAAGGCTTGATATAAATCCTAAGAAAACAGTCCTGTGCAAGCAATTAAGGATATGAAAATCCATTCCCACATGTTTGACATTGTCTTTGTAGGGAACAAAATGACTCAAAAACAAGAAAATTAAATAATGCCTTTGTTAGGAGCTGTGTCAGAAACTAGCTCAGGATACAATTGCCAGCATTGTCATTCTGTTTTTATTTAGTCTTTAAGTGGACTTTAACTCTAATAGGTTCACCCTGTGTTCATATATACTAATCTAAGAACAAAAAGGGACACCATATTTTCCCTTTGTGCATGAGCCTTTTTCTGTTTTAGCACTGAGATTTTCATGTTTCTGGAATACCCTCAGAAATGAAAATGATTGGCACACCACTTGAGATATACCGTAAGGAGGGGTAACGTGGCTATAAATCAATATTTAAATGAAGCACCTTAAAGAGGATGGATTTTGCATTCAAGTTCCCATGGTTTAACCTGGTGACAGTTTACAAATAAGATGTAGTAACTTTGACTTAAGTTATTCTGCAATGAAGCAAATAAATGGAAGAATTGGACAAAGAACATTTCATTTTTGGATTGCCAAAAAGTAACATTTTTCTCCCTCTACCTATACTCTAAAATAAACTGCTCTGACCATAATTTTATGTTTGATAGAGCATTGTCCCTGTGTAACTGAAATTACAATAATCTCTCCCCCCTTTAAAATTTTCTGTCTGTTACTTCTTAAAAATACAAATACTTCTAAAACATTTTAACTTTCGTGTTTTATTGTGTTTGTATAAAGCAACTAGATTGTTTTCTCCATGCAAGAAAACAAGAAAAACCACAAGATTGCTTTTACAATGTTGCAAGTCTACAGAGGAGCGGGGGAGAGGAGAAAGGAAACATGATCAAGACAGTCAGTAATAATATTTGGTAAAGTTTGAAGCATTGTTTCACAGGAAAATTATTTCTCCCTATTGGACAGTAACACATTCATAAATCTTGATGCTTATCCACAATTTAAAGATCTAGAGATACAGCCAAAAATCTTTGGGGACCAATTTAAAGTCATGAAAAGAGAATAAGAGTCTATTGTCTGAAGGTATATTTTTGAATCATGTTTTTATATATTCTCTTTATCATTTTGCAGATCAGGATAGCACTGAATGATTCGCTCTCCCCATCAATAATCCTTAATCCTAGGAAGCAAGAACCTATTTCATTGTAGAGGATAGAGCTGAGATGCATGATGTAAATAACTACACAGATTTTATAGAGTGTATCACAGAGACATCAATTGATTAATATTCCCATGGAGAGTTTGTGTATCTTTTTACTAGGTAAAGGATTTGTATATCCTTTTATTATTGTGCTTTATTTCTTTCAAGTCATTCATCTTCTGAGAGTGCTAATCTTTGTATTACTTCCTTTAGCTCAATATATTTTATTATCAGAAGTTTGAATTATTAGGGTGCTTCTTTTTAAATATACATATTTTTATGTAAATAATAACTAATTCTTGTAGGCATTTTGAACAAAATGGACCTCAGAAGTCAAAAGGCAGAATAGCTGTATTTCTTAATCAAGAAAAATGGCACCCTATTAAATATTTTTTCACTTGGTTTTACAGCCTGCTTTCTTTATTTAACAGGACATTATGAAATTTTTCTCATCAATAACACAGATGTACATAGATAGATAAAGAGTGAATAGATTGGGTACATACAGCACTAATGTCTGGTAGCATTAGAGCACCAACTGTGGCTTATGGTCTTGAATAAGAGTCAATGTAGTTTTATTTTTTTTCCATGCATATAAACCTACCTTGGTATAAAAGTGACATAAAACAACTCTTTGATTTAGTCAGGAATATAATTTTGGCAAGAAAATTGGATTAATGAATGGGAAAATAATCCAAAGTGTAGGTATTGGGGTGATTGATATGATGTATTATAAATTATGAGCTAATTAAGAAAATAATTAATGACATCAAGTATGTGAGCAACTGCAAATATTTAGATGGAGTCAGATATAAAATTTTTAAGGGGGTGGGTGGAATAAAACAGAGATACTAGTTGCAGAATAGAACGTATAAAGTTAAGATTAATTGATTGTTAGCATTGATAATGACAAGTGTAAGCTATGTTTGAAATGGTGTGGAAGATATGATCTTTAAAAGACATGTGTTCAAGGATCTGAGAAGCATGATCATAGGAAGAATAATTTTTCTAAAACAACTGAAACTGCCAAGATTTAACTAAGTTGATAGTAATATTGGTGAGCCAATTAATATAATTTTGAATAAATTAAGAAGAATGAACTGGTTATTATTTTATGGCAACATTAATGAGTAGTGGGTGATATATTAATATAAGGATCAGGACTAGTAATTTGGGGCAAAAAAAGAAAAAAAATAAGAATAATCTAGTAAACAGAAGTAGAATACACCCACTCCACCTCCAGGCTATATGGTACTAAAAGTATAGGAAAAGCAAACAAAATCAAACAAAACAAGCAAAATAAGTCAAATTTGAGATTGCTAAAGGCAAAACAACACCTTTTTTTGAGACGTAACAATACAGTTTATGCCTCTCAGACACAGATAATCTCATGCCTTTTCTCTGTTTTGGAATACTAATTTACCCATTTATTCATTTATAAAAAATTGAATGCCTGTTAAGTAACAGAGTCTGTGTGCACACAGCTTTGAACAAGTAAAATTCATAGCTCTATGTGGAGTTGCACACCAGTGTTGGAGACAGATAATAAATAAATAACTATAATTCTGATCATCGATAAGGGTTATTGAGGAAAAACAGAGCAAAGCATAGGAAACAGAGTAAGAAGGTGAGCTGCTATTATACAGTGCAGTCTGAGAAGGCCTTTGAAGGTTGAAATATGGAACTAATTCAGGATGAAGTAAGAGAGCAAACCGAGGTACAATCTGGAGTAAAATTACTCCAGCACAGAGAGCAAGTTTGAATAAATACTAAGACTTGAGGTGGAAAGAGACAAGAGTAGTTAGAGTAATGCTGTTTAGTGGGTGATAATAATAGAAGTTAAAGTCAAGTGGTATTGAGTACTAGATTTTTATCAAATGTTTTTTCAATATCTATTGATATTGTAACGGGGAATGTAAGGAAGTCCCCCTTAACGGCCTGTAAGGGGATGTAAAGGGTTAATGGCCTTGGCTCTTGGGCAGCAAGCACTTGAGTGTACCAGCCTTGGCTCCTGGACAGGAGCCAGTTGTAGCCAGCTTGAGTGATAAGAAAGGCACTGAAAAACTAGCTTTAATTTCTATGTCTGCTTCTGTAACCTTGCGAGGCCAGGGAGTGAAACTTCAACTGTAAAAGTTGCTTTTTGCCTTAGCTCAGGGCCCAGAATTTGGAGAGCAGCTTCTCCTCTGGGACAGCGCGTGAATAAGGATGGTACTCCTGCGCTTCCCCAGTGTCTGGTCGGTTTCCTTCTGAATTCTGATAGAACAATATGATCATGAAATTTTTGTAGTTCACTTTATTGATTTTGTTCAAATGTAGTGTATTGCATTTATTGATTTGTGAATATTATACCATCCTTCCATCCTTGGGATGAATCCCTCTTCCTCATGGTGTACAATCTTTTTAATATATTGCTGAATCCAGATTGACAGCATTTTGTTGAGGATTTTAGCATCTGTGTTCATCAGCAATATTGGCGTGTAGTTTTCTTTCTTTGTTGTATCTTTACCTGGTTTTGGAATTAGGATGACATTGGACTCATAAAAAGAATTTTGGAGTCTCCCTTCTTCTTGGATTGTTTGAAATGGGTTGAGAAGGATAAATTCTCCTGTGAAGCCATCTGCTTTTGTCTACTGGGAGTTTTTTGATTACTGCTTCAATATCATTAGTTGTTATCATTCTATTTAGGCTTTCTGCTTCTTCTTGATTCACTTTCTGAAGATTGTATGTTTCTAGAAATTTGTCCATTTCAACCAGATTGTCCAATTTCTTGGCATATTTTAGTGCATAATAATTTATAAAAGCCCTTTGTGTTTCTGTGGTATTTATTGGTTGTAACTTTTCTTTCATTTCTGATTTTATTTATTTTGGTCTTCTTTTTTTCAATTTTTTTTTTGTTTGTTTGTTTTGTTTGATGAGTCTGGTTAAAGGTTTTTCAATTTTATCTTTTCAGAGAACCAGCCTCTGGATTTATTAATCCTTTAAGTTGCTCTTTTACTCTCTATGTCATTTAATTCTCTGATCATAATTATTTTCTTTCTTCTACTCACTTTGGGCTTTGTTTGTTGTTGTTCCTCTTGTTCTTGTAGATGTAGGTTTAAGTTGTTTATTTGTGATTTTTCAACCTTCTTTAGGGTTTGCTATGAACTTTCCCCTCAGTACTGTCTTTTCTGTGTGTCCTATAAATTTTGAGTTGTTGTGTGTTCATTTTCATTTGTTTCCAGATACTTTTTAATTTCTCCTTGATCTCATTGCTGACCCATTTATTATTTAATAACATGTTATTCAGTCTCCATGTATTTATATGTTTTTGAGTTTTTCCTTGCAGTTGGTTTTTAGTATCAATCTATTGTGATCTGAGAAGAGGCTTGATATAATTTCAATTTTTTAAAAATTTGAGACTTATTTTTTGTCCTACAATGTGGTCTCTCTTTGAAAATACCCCATGTACATTTGAAAAGAACATATATTTTGCTTACTTGAGGTGAAAGTCTGTCTATATCAATTAATTCCATTTGATAAAATCCAGCAACAATTTATTATAAAACATTCAGTAAAGTTGGAATACAAATACCACACTTCTACATGTAAAAAACACATATAAGAAATCTACAGCTAATATTATACTCAACAAGCAAAAACTAAAAGCTTTCTTCTTACGATCAGGAACAAGACAAGGGTATCTGCTTTCACCACTCTTATTCAACATAGTACTAAATGTTCTGGCCACTGTGGTCAGATAATAAAAAGAAATTAAAGACATCCAAATTGGAAAGGAGGATGCAAAACTATCATTATTCACAGGTGATATGATAGTGCAAATAGAACACCATAGTCTCCACACACACACAAAAAACTACTTGAAATAATAGGTGAATTATTTCAAGAGCAAAATACAAAGTCAATATTCAGAAATTGATAACATTTTTGTACACCAAAAATGAAATATCAGAAGGAAAAATTAGTCAAAAAATCCCATTTTATAGTAACAAGAAAAATAAAGTAGCTACGAATAAATTTAACCAAGAAGATAAAAGACCTGTACTCAGAAAACCATAGAAGATTGAAGAAAGAAATTAAGGAAGGTACAAATAATAGGAAGCATATACTATGTTCATGAATTAGAATAATATCATTAAAATATTCATACTACCCCAAGCAAACTACAGTTTTAATTAAATTCCCATTAAAATAGTAATTGCATATTTTACAGAATTAGAACAAATATTTCAAAAATCTATATGAAATAAAAATACCCCAAATAGCTTCAGCAATCTGTAGAAGGAAGAACAAAGTAGGAGGGATAACCATATCCTTTATTAAATGATACTATAAGGCCACTGTAATCAAAACAGTCTGGGACTGACATAAGAACAGATACATAGATCAATGGAACAGAATAGAGAACCCAGAAATAAACCCAAGACTCTATGGTCAATTAATATTTGACAAAAGGGGCAGGAGTATACATTGGAGAAAGATAGCCACTTTAATAAGTGGTTATGGGAGAACTCGACTGGTACACGCAAAAAAAAAAAAAAAAAAAAAAATCCAAAAACATGGGAACTAGACCACCAATTTATACCATATATGAGAAGAAACTCAAAATGGATAAAAATGGATAAAAGACTTAAATATAACACTATAGAGGTCCTATAGAGAAATGTAGGCTGGAAAATTTCAGATATCCCATGTAGTATTGTTTTTGTCAATATAGCTTCTAGGACAAGGGAAATAAAAAAAAAAATGAACATATTGGACTACAGTAAGTTAAAAAGCTTTTACAGAGCTAAAAAAATCATTATCAAAAATGAAAAGAAGTCCTGGCTGGTGGCACAATGCATAAAGCACCAGCCTGCAAACCCAGAGGTTGCTGGTTCAATTCCCAGCCAGGACAACATAATCAGGTTGTAAGCCAAGTCTCCAGCCAGGTCCATAGCTGGAGGCAGGTGAAAGGCAACCATACATTGATGTTTCTCTCCCTATCTGCTTCTCTCCCCTCCCTTATCTATGAAAAATAATAAATAAAATATTTTTTTAAAAATTGAAAAAAGAACCAACCATATGGAAGAATGTATTTGCCAATGATACATTGAACAGGTGTTTGATCTCCGAAATATATAAAGAAGTCATATGACTCAACACCAGGAAGACAAACAATCCAATTAAAAAACGGGCAAAAGATCTGAACAGACACTTCTTCAAGAAGGACATAGAGATGGCCCATAGGCCATATGAAAAGATGCTCTGCATCCCTAGCCATCAGAGAAATGCAAATTATAACCACACTGAGATGTCAATTCACACCAGTCAGAATGGCCATGCAAATGGAAATTAAAAAAACAAAAAAAGGTGGTGTAGCAATACTTATTTCTGACAAAATAGACTTTAAAAAGGCTATTGTAAGAGACAAAGAAGAGCACTACATAATCATAAATGGAGTAAATAAAAAAAGGTATTATCTTTGTAATCATTAATGTACCCAACATAGGAGCACCTAAATGTATAAAGCAAATCTTGATGAACATAAAGGGAGAGAGAGACAGTAATATAATCATAGTAGAAAATTTTGCCCTGGCTGGTGGCTCAGTGGATAAGTGCCAGCCTGTGAACCCAAAGGTTGACGGTTCTATTCCCAGTCAGGGCACATAACCAGTTGCAAAGCCGGAATTCCAGTTAGGTCTGTAGCTGGAGGCAGGTGAAAAGCAACCATACATTGATGTCTCTTTCCCGCTTTACCTCTCTTCCTTCCCTTCTTTCTAAAAATAATAAATAAAATATTTAAAAATAAATAAATAATTAAAAATTAATCATTAAAAAAAGAAATTATAACATCCATTGACATCAATGGATAGATCTTGCAGACAGAAAAATCAGTAAGAAAACAAACAAATAAACAAACAAACAAAAATCCTCAGCAGCCTTAAATCAAACACTATATCAGATAAATTTAATTGATTTCTTCAGAACATTTTCCCTAAAGCAGCAGAATATACATACATTCTTTCTAAGTGCACATGGAACATTTTCTAGGATAGAACACATGTTGGAACACAAAACTAGTCTCAGTGAATTTAAGAAGATTGAAATCCTATCAATATCTTATTTTACCATAATGGTATGAAAATAGAAATCAATCACAAGAAAAAAACTAAGAAACACACATACACACACACACACACACGGAAGCTAGATAACATGCTACTAAACAATAAATGTGTTAAAAATGAATTGAAAAAAATCAAAAAGTATTTTGAAAAAAATGAAAATGAGAACGAAACAAACCCAAATTTAAGGGACAAAGCCATCCAAAGACAGAAAGTCATAGCATTATAGGCCAACCTTAAGAAACACAAAAAAAACAATCTAACATTATACTTAAAGGAATTTGAATAAGGATGAGAAACAAAATTCAAAGGAGAAGAAAGGAAATAAAAATCAGAACAGAAAAAAAAAAATAAATTACTATCTAAGATGGAAAACTCCAAAAAGAATAAGTTGTAGTTCCAGTAGCTTAAAATAAAATTGAGTTGCAATATTTGAAGGTGGTGGAATCTGACTCAGAAACAAAATTCATTTTTTTTTTTTTTAAGATTTTATTTCATTATTTTAGAAAGAGGGGAAAGGAGAGAGGCAGACAGGAAGAGAGACATCAATGTATGGTTGCGTTTCACCTGCCTCCAGCCACAGACCTGACTGGAGACCTGGCTTGCAACCTGGTTATGTGCCCTGGCTGGGGAATTGAACCTGCGACCTTTGAGTTCACAGGCTGGTGCCTTATCCACTGTGCTACCAGCCAGAGCCAAAATTCATTTTTTACTATAGGTTTGACACTGTTTCTAGGACAGCTTTCAGAAAAGTGAATGCTGCAATACCCCATTTCTTTCTTTTCTTTTTTCTTTTTCTTTCTTTCTTTCTTTCTTTTTTTTTTTTTTTTTTTAAGATTTTACTTATTACCTTTCAGAAAGAGGGAACAAGCCTGCAAACCCAAGGGTTGTTGGTTCAACTCCCCAGCCAGGGCACATAATGAGCTTGCAAGTCAGGCCATGTCCATAGCTGGAAGCAGGTGAAAGGCAGCCATACATTGATGCCTATCTCCCTCTCTGTCCTCTCTCTCTCTGCCTCTCTCCCTTCCTCTCTCTCTAAAAATAATAAAATAAATAAACAAAATGTATAGGGGACAACAAAGGACTCTTAATAAACACAGCAGTCTTGGGAAAGAAAAACAAAATTTGAAAATTCATGCTACCTGACATCAAACCATAAAGCCATAGTAATCAAAACAGCATGGTACTGGTATCAAAACAGACACATAGATCAATGGAACAAAATAGAGGGACCAAAAATAAACACACATTTTTCTGGGGTCAATTAATATTTGATAAAGGTGTTAAGAACATAGAATGAGTAAATGTAGTTTATTTAATAAATGGTGTGGGGAAAAATTGGACGGATACATGAAAGAAATGAAACTAGATCATCTTCTACACCATACACAAGAATAAACTCAAGATGGTTTAGATTCAAATACTAGATTGGAAATCATAAAAGTCCTAACATAAAACAAACAGTAAAATCTCAGACATTTCTCATACCAATAGTTTTTCTGATATATCTCCTTAAGCAAGAGAAATAAAAGACAAAATAAACAAATGAACCTATATTAAACTAAAAAGTTTTTGCATAGCAAAAGAAATCATCAACAAAATAAGACAACCCACTGAATGGGAGAACATATTTGCCAATGACACAGCTGATAAGGGGTTAACATCCAAAATTTATAAAGAACTTATAAACTCAACACCAAAACAAGCAATACAATTAAAAAATGGGACTCTCCAAGATTGCGACAGAGTAGAGAGCAGTGCTGATGGTGTGCTCGAGTACCAAAGCAGCTAGAGGACAGGATAGGGAGCGTGAGACGGCTTCAGGACCCTGGGGATTGGAACGGGCAGCATCTGGACACAGGGGAGCAGAGCCCAGAGACAGAGGAGGCCAGCAGGACAGTGGGTGAGGCGTTCCCGACCGACCGGCTGGCGGGCCGAGGTCGGCTCCAGGCAGGGGCGGCTCTGCCCAGAGGGGCGCGTTTGACTGGGGCCAGTTTCAGGCTCGCTGGCGACTGGAAGTCTCAGCAGTGAAGTGCGGGCGGCGAGGGCAAACGCCGTAGGGAACGCGGAATTGAACTCTTGCAGGGGCGGGACTGTGTGAGAGACTCACCCTGGCAACAGGGAGAGGAGGCTCCAAGCAGGGCTAGAGGCGGAGGAGAAGAGTCCTGCGGGAAGCCGGAGCGGGGGAGCGGGAAGTGCACCAGCAGGGTGGTGAGAGGGCCGAAAAACGGAGCTGCTGGGCCACCGGGGAAACAGCAGCTAGAGGCCCCTGCGAGGGGGGAGGCCCAGCCCTGCGCAACCACACAGGCCCCCAGGCTCTGCGGGAAACTCAAAGCGGCGAGCCAGCGGGCCAGAACTGGTGGCGGGGGTGGCTGGCCTG
>PVIW01008438.1:0-13377 GCA_004026585.1 Noctilio leporinus
TAATGCGACTCAACACCAGGGAGACAGACAGCCCAATTAAAAAATGGGCAAAGGACCTGAACAGACAACTCACTGAGGAAGATATACAAAGGGCCCAGAGGCATATGAAAGAATGCTCAACATCGCTAGTCATCAGAGAGATGCAAATTAAAACTGCATTAAGATACCACCTCATACCTGTCAGAATGGCAATCATCAGTAAATCAACAAACAACAAGTGTTGGCGAGGATGCGGGGCAAAGGGAACCCTCATACACTGTTGGTAGGAATGTAGGCTGGTGCAGCCACTGTGGAAAACAATATGGGGTTTCCTTCAAAAACTAAAAATGGAACTGCCTTTTGATCCAGCCATTCCACTACTTGGACTATACCCAAAGAATCCTGAAACACCAATTCATAAGAACCTATGCACACCTATGTTCATAGCGGCACTATTTACAATAGCCAAGTGCTGGAAGCAGCCTAAGTGCCCATCAATGGATGATTGGATCAAAAAACTTTGGTACATATACACAATGGAATTCTATGTAGTAGAAAGAAAGAAGGAACTTGTACCCTTTGCAACAACATGGGTATTATGCTTAGTGAAATAAGCCAGTCAGTGAAGGACAAATATCATATGATCTCACCTCTTACGGGACAATAATGAACAAAACTAACAACAACCAACACAGAACCAAGTATATGAATACAAGGAATAGGCCTTCAGTGGTCAGGGGAAGGGGGTAGGGGGGAGGGAGAGGTAGAGGCAAAGATGGGGAGCAGCTTAGACAAGAACCTAGTATAAAGAAACCATGGACATGGACAACAGGTGGGATTGACTTTGTGGGGAATGGGTGGGTGGGTGGGGGGACAGAGGGGAACAATAAAGGGATGGATGTAACACAACAACAATAAAATTAAAAAAAAAAAGAAAAGAAAAGAAAATGAAGAAGATCAAAATGATGAATATTAAAGTGTAAATAAAATGATAATTAACAACTAAAAAAAAATAAAGTTAAGTTAAATCTCTAAATGACACCACAGATCTTTTATTGTTACAAATAACTGGTTTATTGTGTTTTTAATGAGCCTGCCTAGTAGGGAGGTAATGAAGACACTTTTGTCTGCTTTGTATATAAGATTTGACTTATAAGAAAATAATAAAAATGAGGCATATGGGAAATTCTGTTCTATAAAGAATCTTTTGGTATTACATAGTGGTCAAAAATCACCCATCCTACTCCACCTTATCTCTAGTGCAAAGACCTCCTTGTTGCACTTTAGTGCATAACAATTTTGACTGGGCAATTCCTTGTGCAGTATCTAAGCTCTAAACAAGCTTTTGTTGTAAATAGTGGAAAATAATGTGCCATTATATAAAGGTGGAGATTTGGTCTAATGGTTTGGTATATTTTAGTTATATAGTCTGGAATACAGCAGTCATTTGCCAACAATTCATGTTAATAGGCAAGCATTTATTTTATGAATAGAAAAAGACTTCTAGAAAACAAATATAAGAGAATTCAGAAAAGTTGCTATTTAATGTTAAACAGACTTAAAATAATAGAATAATTTCTTCTATATAGAAAATCTCCAACCAAAGGATGAAGCCAACTATGCCATAATTAATATAAAATTCACTTGTTCTAAGAATCCATACACGTATTCAACAGACACTTTTGTATGCCAGGTACATGGTAAGCATGAGGTGACCTGAGATATGCCCCCAGAATCCCATGGAACTATGACTCTGTTAATTAAATACCAACTATATGCTATGCTTTGCACTGGACACCACACACATCATTGAAGCCTCATAATTACCCTATAAGAAAGATAAAATTAAACTTAATTTATATGTTATAAAACTAAGGTTTAGAGAGCTCAAATAACTTGCCTGTATTCACAGTTAGTGATAAAATGTCGTGGAACCAAGGTCATATTTTTTTCTACTATACCAGTAAAGAATAATATAAAGTTGTTGCTCTTACAAAGGTCTAACGTGGGAGTGGGGAACAACATGTCGAAAATAATTTAGAGCTATATGAAGATTGCTTTAACTACAGAAAGTACTAGGACTTCAAGTTAATAGCGCAGTAAATAGTTTTTTCCTTATGTGATATATCCAGATGTCCTTTCATACGTTCAGAGAGCTCAGATAAGTTGTCTTTGTTATTGTTGCTTATTGTTTTAAGAAATGTTTATTTCTTAAATATTGTAATAGTCTTATGACTATTACAAACTAAGAATTCACAGCTAATTAAAATTATATATTATAGGTTATATTAATATTATTTCTCATCTCACCCTATGAATCAAGTAACTTATTGCAAAATATCAACCTCTCTGAAGAACATAATACATACTATTCTCTTTCATTTCCATTTTTTGTATGTGTGTAATTGTGATTTCTTACAGATGTGAACAACTAAAGCCCTATCTTTCTTTACTATGCTTAGAAAATTGAGTTCTTATATAAACACTGAATCCTTTAAAAATTAAGCTTAGCTTTTTAAAGATTAATACAAAAACAATCACAGTTCATAATGCAAAGTTCAGTGAATTTTCACAGAGGGCCATCCAAATGAGGAAAAAGAACACTATCAACACTCCAGAAACCCCCTGATGTACACTACAAATGTCCATCTCCAAAAATACCTTCTATTGCTAATGTTTTATTTTGCTAGCTTTTAAACCATATAAATGAAATCATACATATACACTTTGTTTTTTCTTCAACCTATAGCTTATGTGGTTGTTAATTAATTTTATCCTTAAAATTCAAATGTGTACAATAATAAATAAAATAATATAAAAGAATCTTTATATTCTCATCACATAGGAATTAATTTCAATAGTTAAAATTGTCAACCTGGTTTCTATCATATCTCTCCTCATTTCCTCCTTTCCATATGATTTCAAAATAATTTCACATGTATTTTAATTAAATAGTATCTTGCATATTTTAATTAAAAACTCATTAATTTTTATTGAGTTTATTAGGGTTGCATTGGTTTCACATGTACAATTCTATATTACATTATATGTATATTGTATCATGTGTTCACCATCCAAAGTCAAATTTCTTTCATCATCATTTGTTCTTCCTTTACCCTCTTCTACCTCCCCTCAGCCCCATTTCCCTCTGGTAGTCACCACACTGTTGTCTGTGCCTACAAGTAATTTTTCCCTTAATACCTTTATATTTTTTACCAGCAACTAAAATTCTCATTCCTTCTCACAGCTGTCAGTCTGCTTTTTGTTTCTATGAGTTTTTTTTTTTTTTTATTGGATGTTTATATTTATTTTGTTCATTAGATTGCACAAATAAATGCAATCATATGGTATTTGCCTTTCTCTGACTTGCTGATTTCACTTAGCATGGTACTCTCCAGGTCCACACATGCTGTCACAAAAATAGGTAAGATTTCCTTTTTCTTTTACAACTGAGTAATATTATATTGTGCAAATGTACTACTGTTCTTTTATCTACCCATCTACTGATGGACACTTGGGCTGTTTCCACATTTGCTATTGTACAGTATATAGTACTACAATGAACATAGGGGTGCATTTAATTTTTTGAAATTTTTTCAGATTTTTTTGAATACATTCTTAGAAGTGAAATTGTTGGGTCATAAGGAAGTTCATTTTTAATTTTTTGAAGTATCTCCATACCACCTTTCATAATGTCTGCATTCCCACCAACAGTGAGTGAGGGTTTCCTTTTTTCTACATTTTTGCCAGAAAATGCTATAGGGTGATACATCATTGTAGTTTAACTGAGCATTTCTCTGGTGATTATTGACACTAAATGTTGAACATCTTTTCATAAGCCTATTGGCCACCTGTATGTCCTCTTTGAGAGAAGTGTCTATTCAGGTCCTTGGTCCATTAAAAAAATATATATATTGTTGTTGTATTACATCCATCCCCTTTTTGCTCCCCTCTGTCCCCCTCCCCACCTACCCTTTCCCCCCAAACATTTTTAACTGCATTATTATTTTTGTTTGTTTTGGTGTTGAGTTTTATACATTCTTTATAAATTTTGGATATTAATTATTTAACAGATGTATTATAGGTGAAAATATTTTTTCCATTCAGGGGGTTGTCTTTTTATTTCATTGATGGTTTCATTGGCTATGCAAAAAGTGTTTACTTGTAGTATATAATTTCATTTGTTTATATTTTCTTTTGTTTACTTTTCCTGAGGAGATATATCACACACAAAAAAATATTCCTATGATAAATGTCTGAGATTTGAAAGCCTATGTTTTCTTCTAATATTGATGTATTTTCTGTCTAACATATAAGTCTTTAATCCATTTTTATTTTATTGTGCATGATGTAAGACGGTAGTTAAGTTTCCTTTTCTTTTTGCACATATATGTCCAATTTTTCAACATTACTTATTGAATAGGCTGTCTTTACTCAATTGCATGTTCTTGCCTCCTTTGTCAAATATTAATTGACCATAATGGCATGGCTGCATTTATAGGCTCTATTCTGTTTAATTAATCTGTATTTCTGTTTTTATGCTAGTACCATGTTTTGTTTTGTTTTATTTTGTTTTATTTTGTTGTTGTTTAATTACAATGGCTCTGCAGTATAGTTTGATATAAGGTAACATTATTCTTGCAAATTTGTTCTTTTTTTCTCAAGATTGCTGCTGCTACTTAGGTGTGTGAGAGAGAGAGAGAGAGAGAGAGAGAGAGAGAGAGAGAGAGAGAGAGATTCCATATAAACTTTTGAAATACTTGCTCTAATTCTGTGAAATACATCATTGGTATTTTGATAGGAATTGCATTGAATCTATAGATTGCTTTGGGTAGTGTAGACATTTTTAAAAGATTTTATTCATTATTTTTTAGAGAGAGAGTAAGGAAGTAGGAAGAAAGGGAGAGAAACATCAATGTGTGATTTGCCTTTCACCTGCCTCCAGCTGGAGACCAGGCTGGGAACCTGACTTTCAACCTGGGTATGTGCCCTGACTGGGAAGCAAACCAGCAATGCTTGATTGAGTTCGTAGGCTGTTGCTCAGTCCACTGAGCCACACCAGCATGGGAGGTAATGTAGACATTTTATTGATGTTAATTCTTCCTATCCATGAACACAATGTATACTTTCACTTATTTGTATATTCTTCCATTTATTTCTTCTGTCTTATAATATTCCTACTATAGTTCTTTTACAGCTTTGTTTATTCCTACATTTTTTTGATGCAGTTATAAGTGGGATTATTTTCTTAAATTCCCTTTCCGATAGTTCATTATTGATGTATAGACATGTAACTACTTTCTGGATACTTACTTTGTATCACACTAATTTGATGAATTCATTTATAAGTTCTAATAGATTTTTGGTGGACTTATTAGGGTTTTCTATATATAATATCATGCTGTCTACAAATAATGACTGTTTTACTTCTTCCTTTCTAATGTGAATATATGTTTTATTTTTTCTTCTTATCTGTTTGTTGTGGTTAGGGATTTTGTTACTATTTTTATAAGAATGATGAAAGCAGACACTCCTGTCTTGTTTTTAATATTTAAAGAAATGTGTTTAGTTTCTTCTTTTCCAGTGAATATAATGTTGGCTATGGGTTTGTCATATATAACTTTATTATGTTGAAGTAGACCCCCTTTATTCCCACTTTGTTGAGATTTTGTATTATGGATTGGTGCTGGATTTGATCAAATTCTTTTCTGTGTCTGTTAATATGATCATGAGGTTTTTATCCTTTATTTTTTAATGTGGTGGTTCACATTTATTGATTTTCAAATATTGTACCAAACTTCGATCCCCAAAATAAATTCCACTTGATTATAATTTATTATCTTTTCAATGTTTTGCTGGATCTGCTTTGATGATGTTTTGTTGAGGATTTTAGCATCTATGTTCATCAAAGATATTGGCCTGTAATTTTTTTTTGTAATTTTTTTATTAGTAGTATCTTCATCTGGTTTTAGTCCTGCTCATGACAAGCTTGGGATTCTTCCCTCCTCTTGAATTTTTTTGGAACAGTTTGAGGAGGATAAATATTAGTTCATTTTTTAATGTTTGCTAAAATTCTCCTGTGAAGCCATCAGGTCCAGGATTTTGTTTGTTGAAACTTTTTTTTTATTACTACTTCAATCTCATTAATTTTAATCACTGTATCCAGACTTTCCAATTATTTTTTCATTTAGTTTCTGGGAATTTATCCATTGCTCTAGGTTGTCCAATTTGTTGAAACAAAATTGTTATATTCTCTTACAATCCTTTGTATGTCTGTAGTATCAGTTGTTACTTGTGTTATTTTGAAATTTTATTTGGGTTTTCTCCCTTTTCTGATGAGTCTTATTAAAGGAATTTTTTGTTATGAATTCATACATTGTAATAGGAATGCTGAGCTGACATTCCCAAATACAATTTGCAGTTAGCCTACTAATTGAGTTCACTTTGTGGAAGTGTCATGTTTCACTTTCTTCTCCTGTTTTCTTTAGCAGTGAAGTCTGTCTGATGTGAAATTATGGCTATTGAAGTTTAGGCTTCACTGTTCTCTATTTTGGTAAAAAGCTTATCTTTGTCAGCTAAATACTTGTAGTTTCTTTGCCACATTTTAACAGGTATGGCACTGAGAAATCTGTACGTATTACTAAGGATTCTCTAGAAACCACCCTCCTCCGTCTCACATTCTGGTGAGTATATCATGCCAGGGAATTTACAAAAAGCCTCTTGAGCTTCCTTCTTTACTTTTATTTTTCTTTTTTTGATGCTGTGCTATAACAGATCACAATGAAACAAAAATATACAATACAAATCATTACAACTATAATCACAGGTACTGGCACAATAAGTTTGTTCTTATATCCATATTTTGGCATTTCTTTTGTGAGCTCACATGACTCTTGCTCTTCTTATTCACCCTGAATTTCTGTCCTCACTTTTTTTCATTGATCTGTTTACCACTCTGTCTTGGAAACCTTTACTTACTGCTTTTCACTTAGAAGCTTCACCAGGAGCCTTATGAAGACTAAGAAATTGTCACCCTTTTGGCCTAAGAATGCCTTTCCTGGCTGAATAGTTAGCTCCATGATGATGGTGTACTCCTGACCTTGCAGTATTTTTATGCTAATAGTTTCCACATTTTCTAAATATACTTCTTTATTACAACATGTGTTTGTATGATGTTCAGTGTCACAATACAGTTTGACTGTCTTGCTAATAGATTCAATATTATTTTTAAATTAGCATAGGCAGCAAGCCAAACAGTTAGGTAGGATCAGCTTATCCAATTTGAAGGCCATCATGAGGATGCTT
This sequence comes from Noctilio leporinus, assembly GCA_004026585.1. Taxonomy (NCBI): domain Eukaryota; kingdom Metazoa; phylum Chordata; class Mammalia; order Chiroptera; family Noctilionidae; genus Noctilio; species Noctilio leporinus. The sequence goes on from PVIW01008438.1 coordinate 7,285, forward strand.
TCACAGCTGTAGGTTGACAGTTGTGTTGTTCCCACATCTAAATATTTTCATGCTGGCAATTTAAAAAGATATGGCTATTTTAGGTCCTCATAAAGTTTTGAAAAGTATATGCACTAGATATATGAAATAGGTAATTGGTATTTTAATAGGGATTGAGTTGAATATATAAAGTGCTTTGGGTAGTATGGACATTTTAATAATGTTAATTCTTCCCATCCATGAACATGGTATATGCTTCCATTTATTTGTGTCTTTCTCAATTTATTTCATTAGTGTTCTGTAGTTTTCCGAGTATAGGTCTTTTACCTCCTTAGTTAAGTTTATTCCTGAGTACTTTATTTTTCTTGTTGCTATAGTAAATGGATATTTTTATTTTGCTGGTTTCTACCTCTGATGTTTCATTGTTGGTGTATAAAAATAACTTTGATTTCTGGATATTGATATTGTATCAAAATATTTTACCAAATTTACTTATTAGGTTGATTAGTTTTTTGGTAATAGAAATGATAGTGTTTTCTATGTATATTATCATGTCATCTGTAAATAATGAGTTTTTTCACTTTTTAATTTCTGTGCTTTTGATTCCTTTTTCTTACCTGATCAATGTGGCTAGAACTTCCAAAACTATTTTCAATAGAAGTGAGGTCAGTGGACACCCTTGTCTTGTTCCTAATCTTAAGGAAAAGGCTTTTAGTTTCTGTCCATTTAGTATGATGTTAGATGCAGGTTTCTTGTATATTACCTTTATTATGTTGAGGTTTGCCCCCTCTATTCTCACTTTGCTGAATGTTTTTAACACAACTGGGTATTGTACTTTATTAAATAGTTTTTCAACATTGATTGTTATAATCATAAATTTGTTTTCATTTTATTTTCTGGTATATTATGTTTATTGCAAATAGTACACCATCCTTGTATCCCTGGGATGAATCCCACTTAATGATGGTATATGAATTTTTAATTTTATTTATCTGTTGTTGCTGTATTACATCTGTCCTCCTTTTCTCTATTGCTATCCCCTGTCCTGCACACCTCCCTTTCTCCAGCATTCAGTCCCCACCCTATTGTTCATGTTCATGGTTCATCTATACTAGTCCTTGACTAGACCAGCTTCTTTCCTTTCTTTCCCCTTTTCTCCCCTACCTCCCTCACCTCTGGTCACTGTTAATCTGTTCCTTATTTCCATGCCTCTGGTTCTATTTTGCTTATTTGTTTATTTTATTAATTAGTGTCCTGTATTAGATGAGATCACATGGTATTTTTCTTCTGTTGCCAGGCTTATTCCACCAAGAATAATACTCTTCTGTATTATTCATGCTATTGCAAAAGATAGGACTTCTTTCTTTCTGCTGCATAATATTCCATTGTGTAAATGTACCACAGTTTTTCAACCCATTCATCCACTAATGGGCACTTATGCTGTTTCCAGCACTTGGTTATTGTGAATAGTGCTTCTGTGATCAGAGGGGAGCATAGGTTCTTCTGAATTGGTATTTCAGGGTTTGTTTGGGTATAATCCTAGCAATGGAATCACTGGGTCAAAAAGCATTTACATTTTTAGTTTTTTGAGGAAATTCCATACTGTTTTCCATAGTGGCTTGCACCAGTCTGCATTCCCACCAATAACGCACTAGGGTTCCCTTTTCCCCACATCCTCCCCAGCACTTGCTGTTTGTGATTTGTTAATGATAGCCATTCTGACAGGTGTGAGGTGGTATCTCATTGTGGTTTTAAGTTACATGTCTCTAATGATAGTTATGTTGAGATTTCATATATGTATATATATATGGGCCCTTTGTATGTCCTCTTTGGAGAAATATCTGTTCAGTTACTTTGCCCATTTTTAAATTGGGTTGTCTGTATTCCTGGATTTGAGTCACATAAGTTCTTTATATATTTTGGATATCAAACCCTTCTCTGAGGTATCGTTAGTAATCATGTATCCCCATATAGTTGGTTCCCTTTTCAGTTTGCTGATGTTCTCATTAGCTGAGCAGAAACTTTTCAGTTTGATGTAGCCCCATCTGTTTATTTGTTCATTTACTTCCCTTGCCCTAGAAGAAATATCAGTGAAAATATTGCTGTATAGGACATCTGAAATTTTACTGCCTATGTTTTCTTCTAGGTATTTTTTTTTTTTTAATGGTGGCATAACTTATGTTTAAGTCTTTTATCCATCTTGAGTTTATTCTGGTGTATGACATTCAGTTGGTGGTCTAGTTTCATTTTTTGCATGTCCCTGTCCAATTCTCCCATCACCCCTTGTTAAAAAGGCCATTTTCAATTCATTGTATGTTCCTTTCCCCTTTGTCAAATATTAATTAACCATAGAGACTTGGGTTTATTTCTAGGCTCTCTATTTTGTTCCATTGATCTATAGGTCTATTTTTAAGCCAGTATCAGAATGTTTTGATTACAGTGGCCTTGTATTATAGCTTCATATGCAGTATTGTGATTCCTCTTACTTTTTTTTTTTTTTTCCTCAAGATTGCTGTAACTATTCAGGGTTATTTTTGGCTCCATATAAATTTTTGAACTACATGTTATATATCTATTAAATGTATTGCTGGTATTTTAATAGGAATTACATTGAATCTATAAATGGCTTTAGATAGCATAGACATTTGAATGATATTAATTCTTCCCATTCATAAAAATGATATATGCTTCCATTTATTTGTATTTTCATTAATTTTTTCTTCAGTGTTCTGTAGTTTTCTGAGTACAGGTCTTTAACCTCCTTGGTTATGTTTATTCCTAGGTACTTTATTTTTCTTATTGCTAAAAGTAAGTGGATTTTTTTGCTAATTTCTATCTCTGATGTTTCATTGTTGATGTTCAAAAATACTTTGAATTTCTGGATATTGACTTTGTATCATGCTATTTCACCAAAATCACTTGCTAGATTGAGTAGTTTACTGGTGGTATCTATAGGGTTTTATATGTACACTATTATGTCATCTGTGAATAATGCCAGTTTTACTTCCTCCTTACCAATCTGGATGCCTTTCATTCCTTTTTCTTGTCTGATCACTAGAGCTAGAACTTCCTAAAGATGTTGAATAGAAGTCGAGAGTGTGGACAGTGTGTCTTGTTCCTGATCTCAGGGGTGATGATTTTAGTTTTCACCCATTGAGTGTGATGTTGGCTGCAGGATTCTTATAAATGGCCTTTATTGTGTTATGTTGAGGTATGCTCTTTCTATTCCCATTTTGCTGAATGTTTATCATAAATGGGTGCTGTACTTCATCAAATGCTTTTTCAGCATCTATTGGTTATGATAATATGGCTTTTGTCTTTCAGGTTGTTTATGTAGTGTATCTTGTTTATTGATTTGTGAATAATACACCACCCTTATATTTCTGGAATGAATCCCACTTGATCATCATGTATGATCTTTTTAATGCATTACTGGATCTGGTTTTCCAATATTTTGTTGAGGATTTTAGCATCTATGTTCATCAATGATAAAGGCCTATAGTTTTCTTTTCTTTGTTGTGGCTTAACCTGGTTTGGGGAATAGAATAATACTAGCCTCATAGAAAGAGTTTGGGACTCTTCCCTATTTTTGAATTTTTTGAAATAGGTTGAGAAGGATAGGTATTAGTTCTTCCATAAATGTTTGGTAAATTTTCCTGTGTAGTCATCTGGTCCAGGGCTTTTGTATGCTAGGAGTTTTTTGTTTTTTGTTTTTTTATTATTTCAGCTCCAATTTCACTAGTTTTTATGGGCTTATTCTGACTTTCTGTTCTCTTGATTCAGTTTTAGGAGGTTATGTTTCCAGAAATATATCCACTTTACTCAGGTTGCCAAATTTCTTGACATATAGCTATTCTTAGTAATTTCTTAAAATCCTTTGTATTTCTGTAGTGTCAGTTGTGATTTTTTTTTAGCTTTGTCTGTGCTTACTAAGGAATTTAATAAATTGAAAATTGGAGGTGAATTATAACCAATACTGGAAGCTGTAGCTTATCTCTAGAATGTTCCTATGTTAGGTGTTTCACCATCAGTTCTCTTGGATTTCAGGTGGGATCTACCAGCTCATAAAGCTAAATGTCCTCCAAGTAGAACATCTTTGGGTCCAGTTATGTCATTTCCAGATTACCAGGATAAACACGGTTCAGTCCACTTCTTTCCACTTTCAGAAGTTTTGGGGATCTTTTGGCTCTATTTTACACCACACCTCCACTCCAGAAGAGATCAACATAACATGATATTCTTTTTTTTTTAAATTTTATTGTTGTTGTATTACATCCATCCCCTTTTTGCTCACCTCTGTCCCCCTCCCCACCCACCCATTCCCCCCAAAGTCAATCCCACCAGTTGTCCATGGTCATGGTTCCTTTATACTAGGTTCTTGTCTAAACTGCTCCCCTTCCTTGCCTCTGCCTCCCCCCTCCCCCCAACCCCTTTCCCCCTGACCACTGAAGGCCTATTCACTGTATTCATATATTTGGTTCTGTTTTGCTTGTTGCTAGTTTTGTTCATTATTGCCCTGTAATGGGTGAGATCATATGGTATTTGTCCTTCACTAACTGGCTTATTTCACTAAGCATAATATTCTCCAGTTCCATCCATGTTGTTGCAAAGGGTACAAGTTCCTTCTTTCCGTCTGCTGTGCAGTATTCCATTGTGTAAACATACCAAAGTTTTTTGATCCAATCATCCACTGATGGGCACTTAGGCTGTTTCCAGCACTTGGCTATTGTAAATAGTGCTGCCATGAACATAGGCGTACATAGGTTCTAATGAATTGGTGTTTCAAGATTCTTTGGGTATAGTCCAAGTAGTGGAATTGCTGGATCAAAAGGCAGTTCCATTTTTAGTTTTTTAAGGAAACCCCATACTGTTTTCCACAGTGGCTGCACCAGCCTACATTCCCACCAACAGTGCACCAGGGTTCCCTTTGGCCCACATCCTCACCAACACTTGTTGTTTGTTGATTTGCTGATGATTGCCATTCTGACAGGTGTGAGGTGGTATCTTATTGTGGTTTTAATTTGCATTTCTCTGATGACTAGTGATGTTGAGCATTCTTTCATATGCCTCTGGGCCCATTTCCTCCTGGCACTTACTGATAGTTTCTATGTTCTTTTTCATGCTGTTGTAGCTCTCAATAAGTTTTTTGTAACTTCCCTGGAGTTGTTTGTAGTTTTCTTTTAGCTGGCTGAGCTCATTGAGCTTCTCTATCATCATTATTATGAATTCCTTATCTGATATTTCAGGTGCTTCAGTTTCATTTGGTGGTCTTTCTGAGGATTCTTCCTTTCCTTTTGGTAATGATCTGATTCTTTTTTCCCCCATTTTAGGTGTCTGTTGTTGCTTGCTTTTTATTTTTTGTTTTTTTCCTTAGATTATTTGCTTTGCTTCCTTGCCTTAGTTGAGCACCCTTCTGTGTTAGGAGATTTGTGGAGTTCAGTGTTGCAGTCGCCCAGATTTTCTCCACTTGTTATTCTTGGTGTGGCCTTTATTTGGGCTGTCTGGTTGTATTCTGGACCTATGGGCTTTTAGCAGAAAAAAAAAAAAGAAAATAAAAGAAAAAGGATAATAATAATAACAAGAAAGGGTTTAATGGCTGTTCACCCTTAATAATCCCTGATTGGTCCAGGTGGAGTCCGGACCTATGGGCTTATTGCAGAAAGAAAAAAAATTGTTTTAATTAAAAAAAGAAAAAAAAAAAGGAAAAAAATAACAAGAAAAAGAAAAAAAAACCAGTATTAATAAAGAGAGGGTTTAAGTGTTTGTTCAACCTTTATGATCTCTACTTGGTCCAGGTGGAGCCAGGACCTGTGAGATTTTAATAGGAAGAAAAGCGGGGGTGGGGGGGGGTAGGATAAAAAAGAAAAAGGAAGAAAGAAAAGAATAAAGAAAGAGTTCAGGTGGCTGGGGAGGTGAGGAATACTTAGATTGAGGACTAGGAATGCATTGTAGCCAGAGAGTGAGTAGACTTTATATCAAGAGTAGGGGGAGGGTCTTGGGTATTTAGGTGGATTGAGATAGGGGGGGATTAAAAATATGTGAGAAGTCCAGTTCTCCCAACACCATTTGTTGAAGAGACATGCAAAAAGATAAAACTGGGCCACCAACTTACAT